>JALIZH010004848.1:0-110000 GCA_030522465.1 Rhipicephalus appendiculatus
GTACAGCAGCTTTTGTGGTAGATCGTGCGCATTATACGACACAGCACACTTTAAAAACTGAAACTCCAGCAGCAAGAATAAAGAAGCTTTGTTATTCTCTCTGCAGAGAGAGTAAGAAATTATACTCTCTCTACAGAGAGTCACTTTACTCTCTCTTGCCAGAAGGAGTGAAAGGGGGCTTTCACTCCTTCTGGGAAAAGAGAGTAAAGTGCCTGTTTCGCTCCTGCAAACCGCAAGAGAGTTCAACGCCTGTTTTACTCCTTTACCGTACGACAGCTCGTTTCAGAGCTTGTTTTAATCGTTCCATTCTCCCAATTGGAGAGGCTGCAAAGATAAGTCCGCCCAGGGACGTTCTAGACTACGGGGGGTAAACAGACAAGCCGACGAACGCGTCCACTGTAAGCTCATGCTACAACGCCACTAATAATTTCGCGCGGCTTGTCACGGGGTATCCGTTCTTCGCTTCAAGGCCACGCGGTGATACACAGCGTAACTAACTCAAAAATTATAAACTAAATAACCTGATTTTATGGTAATAATAACATTTTATTCATTCATTCAATCCTGCGGAATGGATCGTCCTGGGTCCTGGCGACACGGGCCCGTTGAACGCCTGGAGGCTCTCGAGAAGCCCGTCGCATGCTGAAGGCATCGCCCCACGTTTTGGTGCGGAAGGGACGCAAGATGAGAGGGAGGGGGGGGGGGCAACAATTTTTCGGCGCACTGCACCGTGATGTGGAAAGCCGTTGGGGATCTGCCGCAGGCCGGGCTAGAATTCACGTAGCGGTCTGGGTTCTCGATGAACGGACAACGAAACATATGCCTCCTCAACGTGTCATGTCGAAAACCGCTGACATGCCCAAAAAATCCGCGATCGTAAATGCACGCGATTATGTTCACTCGTACTGAAACACTCCCAGCGCTCCCAAACATCACACCTGCGTTTTCACGACCACTTGTGCTTGGCAAGCTTTGCTGACACTTGTATTTGCGAGCGGAAGGCGAACGCCAGTAGTGTTTCGGTGACTTCACATTCCGGCTTGGTAAACATGCAGTCCCATAATCTGCTACCTCGCTCTGCTCGTAATTTAGGCGAGTTATCACAAGCATTTGTGCCTGCGGCAGTTCTGCAGCGTTCTGTGCACTGCCACAAGAAGTGCGGCAGTGAGACGCACTTCTTGTGGAGGTGCGCAGGTTTGTATGTAAGCCTTCTGCGGAGCCTTCGTGCAAAGGGCCTGAAGCCTGGCCCTCCAACCGACCTTGAACGCTGATTCCACGGACAATTTCACCACGCATTCTTGCGATTCTTGCACGATATATATATATATATATATATATATATATATATATATATATATATATATATATATATATATATATATATATATATAGATGGAGTGGCGATGGTGAGTTATCTTCGCTGGGTATAGAGGGCAGCGTGACAGAGCATCAGCGTCTTGGTGCTTCTTCCCAGGCCTATAGGCGACATCAAAATCGTACTCCTGCAAGCGAAGCACCCAGCGGCCAAGGCGACCCGATAAGTTTTTCAGCGACGAAAGCCAGCACAGTGCGTTATGGTCGGTAACGACTGTAAAGTGGCGGCCATGGAGATATGGGCGAAATTTTTGCACTGCCCATACAACAGCAAGTCACTCTTGCTCCGTGATGGTGTAGTTCGTCTCTGCAGCGGTAAGAACACGACTAGCGTAAGCAACGACGCGTTCCCGCGAGATGTTGTCACGCTGCAAATATATATATATATATATATATATAGATAGATAGATAGATAGATAGATAGATAGATAGATAGATAGATAGATAGATAGATAGATAGATAGATAGATAGATTCATGTACATTTGGCGCCCTTTTCCACCATGACGATGAGAGCAAGCGCTCGAAGTAAAAAGAAACACTGTTGTAGGCGGGCAGCCTAGTCGAAGGTCCGCCAGGTGTTCTATTTAAAAACAGACACGCATTGTTCTCCTGACATCCAGGTGTTCTCGGAACGCATTGTGGCTGCTGTCGTATTTGTCTTGGCGCTTTGGCTCTTGCATGGCGTGCGCCGTTTATATAGAACAAACTTATTTAGGGCGCCCTGCAACACTCTTCCAAGTAATCATTGAATTGTCTCACTATTGGATTTTATTGCCTCACGAATCGACTGCCATCAAAATTTTTATAATCCGCGAAGTACGAGTGGATTGAGGGACTTCATGCAAGATTTAAGCGCTTCCCCTTTCTTTTGTCCTAGCGAACGCACTGAAAGCTGCACAAAAGACAAGGAGCTACGTCCGTAGGTCAGCACGTGTCATAACCTTGAGCAATTTCGTTCTTTTTTAGGGGCGAAGCTCCTTATGGCATCACCTGGGCGGTTCTCGGTTGTCGATGCGTCCTGAGTAGCCAGTAGCGTCTCCCTTAGCATACAATAGATGGCGCTGTCCCATAGAGATGCATGCATACTGCAGTTGGATGACGATATACTAGATGGCGTCAGTGGTTTAGTAGCGTCTCCCTTAGCATACAATAGATGGCGCTGTCCCATAGAGATGCATGCAAACTGCAGTTGGGTGACGATATACTAGATGGCGTCAGTGATTTTTCGTATACGTTGATGATTAAAGATGATAGATGGCGCTGTTATAACAAGACAATGCGCTGTGACAGTACGTGATATGTATCGCCCTCTCCTCTCCTACGCTTTCCCCTCTTTCTCCTCTCCTACGGTCCCCCCCCTATCTTGCCTCGCGGCGCCGAAGCAGGCAGCGTCGCGAGGCAGCGTCGCGGCAGCGTCTTGATTGAAAAAACCGACTGCTCGCGCTGCACAACCGTTCACTGACCACCGCGTATATATAGGCACTGGATTTCGACCTCGAAGGTAGTGCCTGTGTGAGATGTCTCCTGTGCGTGATTAAACAATAAAAAAATTCACAGCGTACATGTAAAATTAAAGTGAACTGCAAGTTGCCATGACTCTCATCGACCCGTTAGTATAAACGCGCCCGATCTCACGTCGTCGATGATGTACTGCGCAGAATTCGCGGAAGATTCACGGTTTACCGATGAACCTCCGCAGCTTCGCCCACTCATCATCATTCACTCCGTGGATATACTGTGATTTTTTCTATGAACGCGTGGCTCCCTTTCGGTGCGACTATCAGCGCGGCGATGTAATATATAATTGTATGTCATTCCAGGATCAAGAGCGCGGCGCGGGCACGTCGCGGCACCCCGCGGCGGCCGCGGTAACTGTACAGTGCGCGATTTTCAGATCAACCGATGGCCGTGTGCATGTGCTTATGACGCAGCAAAAATGAGGCTGGTGGCATCATTTGTCGATAGAACAGCGAGAGATTTCAGCTGATTTTGAAACTTTATAATAAACACCATTTCGCGCACTGCGCTACCATGTCCGGGTAACATGTCCACAAGAGCCTCGACTACCGGTCAGCAGCATTTTGTACTCGTGCTGAAAAACTGTTGCGGGGCCCCTTTAAGGAACACGGATACCACATCCACCATTAAACAGGAATGTGTGATGCAGTGTTCTTTGTAGGTTTTTTGTGGTAGGGTTGCCGTCGACTTCCGGATTGTGTGGTGGGTTGCCGCGCTATTTCATTACAAAGAACGATTTGATTTTAAAGTTTGGGCAAAAGGAACATGCAAGAGCAAGCGATTATAATTCTCTTGCAGCTTCGTGGAAGCTGGGTAACCAAAACAAAAGCAAAGATTCACGTGATGGTGTTATCATGGGGCCACAAATTTTGGCGATCTGTGAAGTCACGATGATGTCATTATGCGGTAATTTCTGATCACGTCATTTCCTGCACCATTGGCGTTCACGCCGGTGCCGACGACGATGGTCACTATTCTCGCCTGAAATGTCATCTAAGGCATTCACCTTAATATAACACTTAACTTGAAAGAGAACCATCCATTTCGTTCCAGCTGGCCGAAACAATCTCAGAGACCACGTAAAAAAGAAGCGCGTGGTTCAGGTCTACTACGCCAGGTGCCACAACGGTCCCAGCTGCTCAGAATTTTTCAGTGAAGTCGAGCAATTAATTTTCATTAGTTATACTGACACTTCATTCGCCATTATCTTAAGGTATGCTCTAATATCAGATAAATCCAGCATAACTATTGAGCCAGAACGATCGATTTTTATTTTGAAGAATGATTTTGATCACTATTGTGAAACGGGAAGCGCTCGAGCAGATATGCTTAAGTGCGCCACTCGGTACTCGTGCCAATAAATACTTAGAAGCCTTATTTCACATGGCACAAATTAGTGCATTTACCTGTCTTGTTCGGGGTGAATACAGAACACTTGTCTATGGGCCTTCATTTTCATTGTGTAAAGCCTGTGATAGAATGACTGCAGCTGTTAAAAAGTAGATTCACAGATAGCTTGTATGACTGCAGAGTCTATTTTTTACAAATTTAGAAACGCGGAATGAAAGAAATTATGAATGGTTTCCCGGTTACTAGAAAGCCATAGTCAGCCACTAAAGTGTGCAGAATGCTCACTACCGCCTATAATTTTCACTAATTGCCACTTTGTACTCGTACAAGCTTCATTATTTGCAAGTTTAAAAGAAGGAAAACATTTTTGTGTTGTACAAGCCTCAAAAACCTTGCTTTCGATTAAGAACGCAACAAAGTCTGCTTGATGTACGGGCACCCCAGAAGGCTACGTTTGGCCATGGTTTACACGTTCCTAAATAAATGCACCTATCTAAACATTTTCTGCCTGTCTCAGTGAAGATACTAGCTGTCGCGATGCACCAATTACAGCAGATGTACAGTGCAAAACTGTTCCGGCTATGTCGCCGCAGCACAAAAAAAAAAAAAAGAAAACCGCACAAAAAACTTGTTATAATCATTTTTGTAGGTTGCGTAGGAATTCACGCAGATTTACACTCACTAGATATCTTGGAAGTGATCGTTGACAGTCGAGTTCTCTGTTTTTGAAGTGCGTTGTATTGTGAAACTCTGGAAAGGAAGCTGCAGATACAGGTAAAGACAGTTTTGTTAAATTACGTTGTGAAGCCGCCTAGCTTATTAATAATTAAACGCGGTCATCTTTATTGGCCAGCGGAGATTCTGAAATTACAGAATTGATAATTTGTGCTCAAATATGCACGGCCTGAACAACTCTTGCTTCTCTACTGACGTGAACATAGCCTTCTCTTTTGGGAGCATTCATCTGTGCTATCGTGTGTGAAGCGTCCAACGAGTGTCATATAGGCAGCTTTATTTTGTTCGCCAATTTATTATTCAGATTGCTTTTACGGAGTGGCACCATTTACGTGCTATAATTTACGTTTTAAGAAAGCAAGCACGCTGGCACGTAATATTCATGACGTATCAGAAATTCAGGTATGAACGAAATCAATATTGGTTATGGTTTCATATAGGCCCAAGCCGCAATATTCGCGTATTATTTTACGCATGCCAAAATAAACCCGATCCCGTAGATATAAAAAAGTGAGCTGCGTTGTGCTAGCCTTCCTGAGACATATGTAACAGTTATGTAACGCCAAATACTTGTCTCACTTACCAAACAAAATTGGCAAGAACAGCTTAGTAGTCGCCATTCTGCATCGAATGATATGCATCATAACACTTAAGTGGCTGTTTCCTTTCTTACGTGTTCGTCATGAAGGACAGCAATGAAAGGAACGATGTGGTGGCCTGTTTTAAAAAAAGCCTAGCTTGACGTTAACGTGCCATTGTTCTGACTACTGGTTGAGCTATATATGACAAACACTTGTACCAGCAGTTCAGCATGTTGTGCGCAGAAGCCGAACTTCATTTGTTGATTTATTTTTAATCATATAGGGCAACATAGATTACGGGCAATAGAGCGATTCCAACTTCGCTAACGCAACTCAGTCTAAACGGAAAAAGCGTGATAAGTGCATGATAGGTGCATAATATTGAATAGGTGCAACGTGGCATGGAAGGCGTAGTGCTGTCTACCATTAAATTTTGTAACGTCTGAATTAAAAGGCCCTGATTGGGCAAAAATGACACAAATGGCAATGCTGTTTTTCGAAGTATTTTGATCTATGATCAAATGAGAAAACATGTTCGACGTAACGACGTGAAGCGGAGCTGCCTAACTTTTCTGGAGCATGTCTGATTTCTCCTTTCTATCAATTCGCACAGTTGATTGATCGAAGGCGACGGGTAAGTATACAGGTGCTGGAGAAATAGCGTGAACGCTAATAAATGAAATGTTGAACTGTGGTGGAAGAGAAGGCAGTCATAATTTTGTAGAATAGCGGCGTCACGCATTTGAGTGGCACAAGTGGGGGTCTGCGCTGGGGTTAGCACGACACTGCTTGCATTTTGCAAGGTAACACAACGAATGCTCTCTGACGAGAGCACTTACACTAATATTTGTACGCCAACCCTGAACCTCAAGACGGCTTCCTTCCCTTCCTATGCCTGTATAAAACTGCGCATTCGTCAAAAACCACTTCAATGCAGCGAAATGCTCGATGCTAATTGTGAAGCTAACGCCATTTACACTAAAATATTCTGTAAGACTTACAAGTGCAATATTTAGGAGCAACCACGGACGAAAGTATGTTAATCTTTTCAGAACGGGTTAGCCCTAGTACGAATGAAGCCCTCGCTGAACTTTCAAAATTAACATAATAATTATTGTTGCGGCTTTACGTCCCAAAACCACTATGGGATCATGAAGGACGCCTTTGAAAATGAACAGTTATACCGGCACGCTCAGGATTGGAAGGTGGACAAGACGGAAATAGCCGAGAAATTGGAAAAACTAACAATAAAGCCTCCAACTTCAGCCAAAGGCCTAAAAAGCAGCCAACACTCTAAGGCAATATTACCCGAAAGAGGAGTAACGGAGCCCAATAGGCGCGCGCGATGAACGGATAGACCGCTGAGGAGTAACCACAGAGGGATGCGTGCCGTGTGCAAACCAGTTAGTCTCCAAAGGCACCAAAAAGATGAACCGCGCAGGAGAAACGTCACGTGTGCGAACCGTTGTCAAGGGAACTAACCGTCCTCCTCGCTCTTGGTCAGTCTTCTCACTTGTTTTCATGGAGGCGCGTTGGCGGTTGTGTCGCGCTCGGAGAGTTCGATGATTTAGGAACTACACCGCGGTGCCTTGGATAAACACGTATGCCGCGTATGCTTGGATGAGCGTGCGGTGCTGCTTTTGCGTTTCGCCGCAACCATGAAGTTTGGAGCTGGTCTCGACACGCCGAGACGCCGCGCTGTATTTCTGCGGCCACGGTGCGCTGGCGTAGCAACGGCACTGACGGCACTGCGTCGACACCGGCTGGGAATGGCGGCCGAGAAGACATAGGCCTATCGGATCCATGAATTCAATCCGACTCTGGGCAGAAGTTGGCGCTGGATTATTTCACAAGTAAGTGATCATACTTTATTTTTCCGTACCGGTCGTTGGCGCGAAGCGCATCGCGCTAGTTGGCAACGGGCTCGATCGTGTGATCGCGCGCACGAAATGCACCGCGAGGTCGGCTTTGGCGTCCGCTCGCCTGTGCTTTGTGACTGCCTGAAAATTGGCCGCCATTGCCGTCGGCCGCCTGGACGCTCACGCCGCGGTGATGAGCTGCGGGCTCCCGATATTGGGCAGAGGCCTCGCCGCTGCGGTGCTACTTGTCCAAAACGCATTGCGGTTGCCGTCAACGAGCTCGGTTGTATGTCGCGCGCTTGAAGTGCACCGGCAACTGGCGGGTGCTTTAGCTAGCCGACTTTAGATGTGCTTCGGAACTCTGGACAGTTTTCGCCATTACCGTTGGCTTCCCCGTCAATCGGTCGCAAGCAGCTCAGCGCCGTTCGTGGCGGCGGCCCCCGCGTTCGCTCGTTGTACTCTGCCGCTCGATACAGGAACTTTGTGAAAATTTGTCGACATTACCGTCGGCTTCCGCGGTGCTCGCTCGAAAGCAGCTCAGTGCCGTTCGTACCGGCGGTTCCGCGTTCGCTCGCTCCTCTGTTCGAGGTTCGCTGGCGGCAGAAGCTCCGCGTTCGGCCCCGCGTTCGCTTGCTCGAGCTGTATACGACGCCGCTCGCAGAGAACTCGCCGACTCGTTGGCGGCTCGGCGGTCGCGGCGCATGATGGCTGCGGCTCCCGCACTTGAGCTATTGCGCTATGTGACTCGAAATGCGTTTTCGATTATGTATGACATCGCGGTGGAAATATTTGCATGCCATATTTTAGACGTGCGTATTTATTTCACCTTGCACGTATTTGCCATGTGCGTGTATCTTCCTCACTGTCACATGTGACTTAACTATTTGCAATCTTTTTGTGCAGACGTTGTCCACTACGTGCAGAAGGCTGCTTGCGCTTGTGCGTGCAATGCCAGTCATCTGTCGCTTCCGTTGGAGCAGCTTGACCAAGACGACTGTACGAGATATGACAACGCGGCTGGACCTGAATTTGACATCTGGCAGCGAATTCACTGAAAGAATGCAGAAACTTAAAATAAAACATTTCGTTGCCTCACTTTTGTCTTTCGTTGTTGCATTGACTGCGAAAGCAGTGAAACAAGCATGACTAAATATTTTTTCGCGTGTTCTTTTCTGCGCCATTTGTTGCTCACTGCGGAGAAAAACACGCGAGAAAAGTATTAAGCCTTGCAGAGAGTAACTGTGCAAAATCATCCCTGGGGATTAACGCATCATTTGAACTGAGGATAAAAAGTTCATCCCAGTGGAGCATTTGAGTGGACCAACCGTTCGTCCGGTGAGGTGCAACCGTGGGGACTAACGGTTGACCGGTAAGGGGTAAATGTTAGTCCGTTGAGGTGCAACTGTGGGGACTAACGGTTGCCCGCGAAGGTGTAAATGTGAAGACTAAATGTTAGTCCCTTGAGGTGCAACTGTGGGGACTAACGGTTGCCCGCAAGGGTGTAAATGTGAGGACTAAATGTTAGTCCCTTGAGGGGACTAACTGTTAGACCCGTGCCTTTAGTCCTTAAAGGGACTAATGGTTGTGGCAGCCCCATTAGTCCCCAAGAGGACGAACGGCACACCCTTTTAACACCCTTTTGCCTTAGAGTGAAGAGTAGCCATGCGTGTGTGAAAGCAGCTGCTATATTTTTACTTACAACAGCCGTTTGGTTGAAATGTGAATAAGGCCAGTCAAAACCCTTCAAAATTATAATTGCTGAGATTGAAGCATAAGTTGTTGGCTTTAGTGATAATTTTCTGCAGGATGACAAAGTTTCATGCGTTGTTGCAGAAATGCCGCTCTTCTCACGAGTCTTGCGTGACTTTTCTTAAAAGGACTGGAAGCAGTAATCTTGCGACGACTCTAGAAATGAGTAGGCCGACTGGATAAGATTACTCAAAATCATAGTTGCTGGGATTGAAAGACACATTCAGTCACTTTCACAATCGTTTCTTATGTGATGACGGAGTCCGAGCGGTCAATGTTTGCGTACCTAATTTCATGAAATAACATGGTTCGTCGGATATCAGATTTCCAGTGTCGGAGAGGGTAGTGGCGCCTGGATGCGGAGCGCTTCGGATCTTCCTTTTCTGTTCCAGTTAAAATATAAAACGGCGTTCAGCAATAGGTAGTGTGGAAAATAAGGCCCCTTGCAACACGTTTGCCCTCAGTCTCGGTGACTTATTCTAAACAGTGGCGTAAATCCAGAAAAATCGAACAATAACTCAAGGGAACGCGCACCCTTTTACAGGGACCGTTTTCTTTTTCGTAAATATAGGTTTTACATTTAATTATACCAAAATTTTGCAGATCCCAAGTACAATGGGATTCGATGTTATGCGAACCATGCGGAGGCAAGGTGACTGGGTTGTAACTTTTGTATTTAGCGAAACGTTACGAAATGACGTTAAATATATGTACAAATGTTGTACGCCCAGACATATGTTGAACAGTCGCATATGCTTCATATAACCAGTTGTTTACAGTTGCGTAACGATGCCAACAGAAACATGGGTATTACCAACACCAGAAGCGGTAAGATGATATGTAGCACTTTTGCTTGCGAGAATGGTAACCCTGGATAGTGTTTCGTGGACCAACAACAGTGGATGGCGCTTAAGTATACAACTGACGTTAACGCGACATGGCGCCTTCCACATAGAAGTACATATGTGTTGTTTATAAAATTAGCTTGCCAGCACTGGAAGCACAATTGACGTTTCAGCAACATTGCGCCTGCATAGGGCCTTTTCCAAAGCAGTTGCGAGACCTGGCGTGGCTCTGTGGTAAAATACTTGACTGCCACGCAGAATGCTTGGGTTTGATTCCTGCTGGGACCGTAGCATATATTTTTTGCATTCGTCGGGTCAACGCTGCCGATGTGGGTTTTTCCTCAAGTTCTCGCGTTTAAATTACCGATGTCTGTTCTAGCAGTCCCTCGGTAGATATAAATTGTCTAACACCTGTGGCGCATACCCACATACCGCGGCCCGTGGTATACGTGTATGTGCCACACGTGTCTGCAGGAAAGGGTTTGACGACGTACGCGACAGGATTTTCACGTTATTCATGTCATGACCAACCAGACATATTCCTCAATACCTCTTACCCTCCGACACAAATTTAGGCCTATCCCAAGCTAAGGAGGCGATCACGAGAGCACCCAGACGTAGGCGGCTAGATAGATAAATAGATGGATATGTAGATAGAAACGCAAAAGTGCTTACGGTACTCAAAGTAATGCTCCGCATTTAAAATTTAAATCTTGCTTGGGAATCAAAGAAAACGAGCATGTGCCTCGGAACCGGGTCAGGGAGCTCAACTTAACATCACTGAGCAGCCAATTTCTAGCATATTCCTAGCTGATATGCCATTGGGGATAAACCATGAAATTGCAAATACTGCGACTTTTTCTTTGTTGTAAGGCGTGCAGGTGCAGCTTTTCTTTAACTTTAGCTAAATTCCGCATCGTGTACACCTGCTAGAAATAGCCTCCCACGATTTACCACGGGAATCTTTCTTCTAAAGCCGGTTCACCGGCTTATGTTCACCGGTGATTCACTAAAACTAACACAATCATGGTGGAGCAATCGGATTCAGGGTTGCCGTTGGGTGGACATGAAAAGGCGCCAGAACTCACGCCAAAAGTAGCCAAAGCAACCATGTCATAGGATATTATCGCCGAATTTCTAGCCAAATAGAACAGAAGCGGTATTATCAACAGAGTCTTTACTATTGATGAATAAATAAAACCATTTTGAATATGTAAAAACAGAAGTTTAAGAAAGAGCCATGGCGCCAACTGGAAATTTTTGTCGCCAACGGGGTCTAAAAGTAGCCAATTTGGCGCGAAGTAGCCCCCAACGGCAACCCTGATCGGATTCATGCTTCATTGTCAATAGCTTCCAATAAATAAATATCGGCAGATGATCGGGATACCTCATTTAGTTTGTACTTTAATGCGCAACGTGATGATCATTTGCGGCACGTCAGTAGTAAGTTAGTAACCCGTTGCGGTTGAGCTCTGAGTACTTTTCAAAACGAGTAAGCAGATTTCGCTTTCGTACTTGTTTTCCGCTCTTTGGAAGGACTTCAGATTTCACTTGGATAAGAATGGAAACATGAGGTGGCTGGTACGCATACATTTTTGGTTGATGCAGCGCGCACGTGACGAGGACGAAGAATATCCGGTGCTTCTTGATTCTTCATCCTCGTTTCATGTGTGCTGCGTCAACCAAAACAATTTCAGGTGGTTTTTCAGCGAGTGCGCGATCCTTAATTCTCAAGGAGGAAAGATGTGGAAGTTTTAAGGGATCCTTTTTTCTTTGTTGGACACAATAATAGTGACAAGTAACAGCCAATAATGCCAAGGAAAGTATAGGGGATGTTATTAGTAGTAAATGTAATGCAAATATGAAGAAAGAAAAGTGGACGAAAAGGTAACCTTCCGCGGGCAGGGACCGAACCTGCGACCTTCGAATAACGCGTCTGACATTGTATCAACACAGCTGCAGCGGCGGCCATCCCTCCGTCCACTTTATGGGGTATATATGGAATTTAAACGTGGGAGTGCCAGTCAGTGCCGCCTGTAGCCGTGACAGCGAGTGTGCAACACTTTTTCTGCCTGTTGGCGTCACGTAGCACGTGATATTACTACGAGCTGGCAGCTGGCCAAAAACTCCTTGGCATTATTGCATGTTAGTTCTCATTAATGTTGTGTCTAACGAATAAAAACGTGCCCTTAAAACTTCCACTTCTTCCCGTCATTCATAGCGAGGGTCTCGGTCAGGCAGACTTGGTGCTTTCAGGTATTATGCGAGGGATTATTGGTCAGCTGCCAGCTAGTAATGAGATCACGTACTACGTGGCGCCAACAGGCAAAAATGGTGTTCCACACTCGCCTTCATGGCTACTGGCGGTGCGGACTGACGCTGCCACGTTTAAATGCACATATGTACCATATAAAGTGGACGGGGGGATGACCGCCCTGGTATCTCAGTTGATAGATCATCGGATGCGTTATTCCAAGGTTGCAGATTCGGTCCCTGCCCCCGGCAGGTTATCTTTTCGTCCACATTTCTTTGTTCACATTTGCATTACATTTACTACTAATAACATCCCCTATACTTTCCTTGGCATTATTGTCTACTAGTTCTCATCAATATTGTGCCTTAACTGACAAGTAATTAAAAAAAAAATTGAAGGACACTTTGTACATTCCAAAGTGTGTTCGGCGAAAGCGTGTGGCCATTCCACTGATTATGCCAGGTCTTTTTTTTCTTTTACACTCTCAGTGGGAGAAGACACAAACCGAATGGGTGCGTGTTTTCTTCTTGAATTTTTTACCGCGAATCGCAGCGAGACGCGAGACTCATCTTCCTCCGTTCGCATGCGTTAGTATTTTCTCGCGCTTTGCGCATCGTGCAAACGCCATCCGCGTTCCAGCTCTTAAATTGACGGACCCTTTGTAAATTGGAAAGTGTATTCCGTGAACGCCTGGGTCCATTGCGAGACGGCGTCGGTCAGAATGATTGCAAACTCTCGGCACGGCGACACTACGCAAGCAAAGCGCGAGCGCTATAGAGTCCGACGCGACCGGCGTCCCTCTGCGCATCCCGGCGGTCACCTGGCTCCGTGCCAGAGCTCGGATAGACGGACGGACAGACATGGACGGATGGATGGACGGACGGACGGACGAACAGACAGACGGACGAACAGACAGACGGACGGACGTGAGCATGAGACATTGAAGGCTTTCGCCTTAAAGATTACACCATCTCCCGCAAAGGGAACCATGTGTAGATGCGAAGCAGCGGGGCGCTAACGCTTACACTGGCGGCGGCGTTGACGCTGGCGCTCATCGCAGCGTTGCACAGGAGAGAAACCTGGGGGGGCGCAAAGCACGCAGTGACGGACCGGTGTTTCCTACTGGAACATCCCAATCGCTGCTAATGGGCAATGAGAGACAGAAGACTCGGACTGGACACAGAGACCCGCAGTCCGCTTTTAGTTAACGCGCACGCTGCGAATTTTTTTATCATTCGACAACGCACAGGAGAAATCTCCCACCGGCACCACCTTGCAGGTCAAGATCCATTGCCATATATACGGGGTGGCCAGTGAACGGTTGTGCAGCGCGAGCAGTCGGTTTTTTCAACCAAGAAACTCGCTAGCAGACGCTGCCTGCGTCGGCGTCGCGAGGCGAGAGAGGGGGGGAGCGTAGGAGAGGGGAAGACGCGCATGCGCAGTGGGGGTATGGACGCCGCGGGCAGGGATGCCTAGAGGAGAGACGGGGGAGCGTAGGAGGGGGAGAAAGGGGGGGCGTAGGAGTGGAGAGAGGGAGGGGACGCGCATGCGCAGTGAGGGTGTGGCCTCCGCGGGGGAGGGATGCCTAGAGGAGAGAGAGAGGTGGAGAGGAGGTTTTTCATATTTATTTTTTTTAATGGGTTGGCGCATGCGCAGTGGGGGGTGTGGACGGACGGACACCGGACGGACGGACGGACGGACACCGGACGGACGTGAGCATGAGACATTAAAGGCTTTCACCTTAATATGATGCCTGAAAGAGGAATCTCAATGGGGGACACTTGCGAGGGGTGTCACTCCCAAGTCTCAAAATGAGAGGTGGCTAGCACTTCCCTGACACACTGATCCTAAGGGTCGTTTCTCTTGTGTAGTGCAAGTCGCAAATTAAATTTCGTGAACTGCAAACACGAATTGTTCGGCGTGTTTTCACACCGCATGTTCGAAAGCCAGCGGCAGACATTGATAATTTAGAGCTAATCGAGGGGGACACAAGAAAGTTGCCAAAATGTAGCGAAGCAGCCAAGACGTTTTTTCTGTCGCCAGAGGCCTAAAAAATGTAGCCAAAGTGGCGCAATGTAGCCAAACCTGGCAACCTTGGTCCCGATCTTGGATAGCTCATCCTTCGGTGGTAATACAGCGTGGCTCTTAAAAGGTACGTTTCTTAGAACACGTTCTGTTTTATTACTTCATAGCATTGGTATGAATTTCGTGAACTCGCGTCTGCAAGATGACACCCTTCAATGTCACATATATTTGATGAATATATGTGACGTAATGGAGAATTTTATGCTATCGTATTATTATTTTTTCATCCAGTAAAGGGTTTTTAACATCTAACAAACATCGTTGTGAGTCTTACCGGTGCCTAAAAGCCTTTCGTAAAATGCAGTTCGCAAGTAATCACTTTCACAATACACATTTACGCTTGGCAAATGGCTAAAGCAAAGTTGCTGAAAAAATACTGCGTGCCACTAGAGTGTTGCAGTCAAAATTGTGATTCTAACGTTATGTATGAGCATCATAGACGTTTCTAAACGTAACTTGGAGATATTGCTCAATAGAAACACTGTGGACTATCATGGCGGAGGTACAGCATCACTTCTTACAGTGTGGCGTTACCTCGATCCCCAAAAGTTCCGCAAGTACCAATTGACCCAAATATCCAGTCATCACTCATTAGTAAATATACATGCGTATGGTGTTCACGCTTTCACCGGTATATAGTCTTCATAAAAAAGGGAATGACCGTAAAGCGCCCATAATACTTGCAGCGGGTTCCTATGAAGAGGTGAAAGTTCCTTGCCACGGTTAGTTAAATTTGAAAGACTAATTAAAAAAAGGTAGTTGATTAACTTTTAAAAGCAAAGCGTTTCTTGGTTTAGCGAAAAATTATGGCCGTATCTATCATCTATCTATCTATCTATCTATCTATCTATCTATCTATCTATCTATCTATCTATCTATCTGTCTATCTATCTGTCTGTCTGTCTGTCTGTCTGTCTGTCTGTCTGTCTGTCTGTCTGTCTGTCTGTCTGTCTGTCTCTTTTGTGTCATTCCTCCCGCATCAGAGATGTCGCTTTCTACCACAAAAACAACAAAAACGGCGATATCACTTCCTGAACTTTTATAGCTTCACATTTATTAGGGTTATGAAATAAGAAGCATTGGAAGCACAGCACATTTTTTTATTATTAACACAATCAAACTTCGGGGACGCAACATATGAGCGAGCCAGCTGTTCTAAGAATTGATGGACACAAATATTGATGGTGCGCATGTTGGTCCTAAATGTAGAAAACGAAGGCTAGGAGATGCTCCTGAAAGTGAATTAACTACTCCTGAAATCTTATTAAGCGGCATTCATATACGTTAAAGAAAATGAGCGAGCATCAGTGCTGCACACTTTACCACACTTTACGCGCAATGGCTTGGATCACAAACTTTCGACACCAAGAATCTTGATGTCATGGCGCAGGTGAGGGTGCTTCAAAGCACACAAGCACATACACGTATCAACCAGAATTATGAAGATCTGGTACTCCTCCTTTGCGTACCCGGGCTCAGCCCAGTTTGCATGGCAAGGAACAAAAGTCAACGATAGCGAGAACCACGATGCAACTTTGTAATCAAACCCACTTCCGGTTCGTGATGTGACCCGCGAAAAATATGTAGTTGGTCTTTTCTCGCCTTTGGTGACCGTTCACACTACGCACTATCCGTACTTAACACTTCTGGTAGATGGTTTTACACTACATAAATATCTCATTCACTACCGTCGCTAACTTTATCATTGCCCTTTTCGCGAGCTACAGTTCGTTTTTCACTGGCAGTATCTACAGTTTTCCTGTGACCTCCCTTATTATTTTTAAAGTCGTTCGCAGCTTCGCTGCTGTTGCCGTCATTTTTATCGCGATTTGCTGATCCTACACTGCTACCAGATGTGTTGTACTTGCTGGTAGTAACAGATGCTCTGTCCGTGCCAGAACTGGTTTCTGTATTGATTTCATGAGTATCTTTGTTCACCCTGTCAGCATCCCTATTAGCTGCCTTGTCGACCCCGGTGTCGCTAGCGTTGCCATTATTACCACCATTTGCAGCGTCATTGGCAGCTGGTTGAGTGCCAATAGTCTTGAGAAGTCCTGCGAAGACTCCTGTACCACGCTTTATAACACGGTTAATAGCCACTATAGTTTTCATAGTCTTTACGCCATTCGGTAATCTCCAGCGCCTGCCTTTTTGTCGCCGGCTTGTTATGTAACCATCACTGCCATAAGTACTGGGCTCCCGATGTGTACGTTTGAAATGACCATAAGCGTTTGCGACGCCAATAGGTGTGGTACTTGATTGAACACCTACTTTTTCTGGTGCAGTACTCAGCTGTCCTGTAGCGATACTCTTCCCGCCCGTGGCTAATGTGGAGCCCCTACCACCGAAGCTGCTTCTAATCCCATTGTCTCCATTATTGTTGGCACCACCATATTGAGAATTTCTAGGTCTGCCAAATTTACTGCCTTTACGGCTGCGACGCTTCCTGCATAGTGACTGTGTGCTTCTTGAATTGCGTTTTAAACGGAATCTATACCGGGTCCTTCGAGTTATGCTGCTCTGTCTGCCAGATTGTACTACTGTGACGCTTGATGCTTTGTGTTTCGAAATTGAATCCGCTGTCGTAGGCGTGCCTTTCGTTTTCATGGTGAAGTCAGCTCTTGGGGTTTTCCTTAAGTAGTGCTCAGTGGTTGTGGGGTCACTGAGTATGGAAATGTTTTGTTTATATCGATTGGCAGTGTTGATATTCTGGCTACCACTTGTTGTGGACACCTGGATTTCTTGTGGAAGATTCATGGCTGCGTATTTCAGAATTTCAACGCATACACCTCTTCTGCAGCGCCCCATCTGCGAATATGTAAACAAAATTATGAGATGAAGATTGGAGTACTACTCTAAAGAAAGTGTTCATGCTAAAATATTTTGTTTTTATGCTTTAACGAAGTTATCGAAATAAGCAGAGTTCTAAAAAAAAGCATGATAAGAAGTGCTAAAACTAAAGACTATTCCTTCTATGGAAGCCAGATAAGGAAAATATTTATATGTAGTATGCGAAGAATTAAGCAGGGAAAAAACCCGGAGCTCATTTTCCGGCTGTGGGTGCCATAGACCTAACATACGAAGTTTCAGAAAATTTCATTGAGCTCATGTTGCGAAAATATGAAAAATACATTTTGAAATTCGTGACGTCACATGCGGAGCAGCCGAGCATCATAACCACTGATCCACCGTGGCGGGTCAATCAATCAATCAATCAATCAATCAATCAATCAATCAATCAATCAATCAATCAATCAATCAATCAATCAATCACTCAATCAATCAATCAATCAATCAACCAGTACAATAGAGACAGTGAATGTAACCACGCATTTGCTTACGTAATATATGCAATCTACACTTCACGCTTCCCTGTCTTCTATCAAGTGTCCACCCTAATTTTTGTGTCGGTTCGTTTAGTTTAAGAGTTTGTGCCTTAAGTATTACGTGTTTGTGGAGACAGCGATGGACACTTTCTTATGTATTTACATCTGCAGCCGACCGCTGCCTGGTTGAAGCAAGGGAGCCAATACAAAAGGTGCAGTGGCATGGTAAGACAATAAAGTAGAACTATCGTAACTGATTAATGGGGCAGTTTCAAAGTAACACTGCAAATCATGCGCAAAAGAAGACACAGTTTCGCACATTTTTGTCACCATGGCTGTCACCTTTTTTATAGTTGTTCGTATAGTGAATTAGGCCAGAAGGATGCACAACCGTTTTGCAAGCACAAACACGTTTAATGTTTACATGCGGCAACACACAAAAACATACACAAACCGAAATAATGCTACACACATAAACAAACACGCATAGGATACATGCACTAACAGATTCAATTTCCAAATTTTTTCCAGTAAAGAAGTCCAATCTATTCAATGGGGAACAGCAATGCTTTTGTATGAAAGATATACAGTCCAAATATATTACTTGATAGCACAGCTGAAGGATCGCTGAGGATTCCGCTGGGAGCCTTCGGAGCGCAAGCCGAAGGAGCGTCTTGACGACCGGGTCCGGAGCGTAGCCGAGTCGGTGTCGTGCCCAGGAGGGAAAACCTCGTTGCGTCCTCCCTGCACCACTTCCGAAGCCGTTCTCCTTTCTTCTAAGTTTTCCCGCCGTTTTCCGCCCGCGCAACGAAGACATTCGATACCGGTGGTCGGCTCGACAAACGCGGTCATCGGCGCGTTTGCGCAGCGGGGTGCCTCTCTTGGCCGCGCTGCCTCGTAACCGAACGCCGGCCTTTCGGCAGCCGTGGCCTCTCCCGCCGCTTTCCGACTCGAGCCGCGGCTTCGTCCCCTCCTGCCACACGTGCAAGGGACTCGCCTCAGGCCTATCTTCCCGGGCATCGCTGGCTCCGCGGTTCTTCGGCGGCGGCATCCACAACTCAACCGTGACAATGGCACAAATTCGCTTGAAAAAAAATCGGAGTTGGTTTGACAGAGACGGAAGTAAGTATGCAGAGATGTTTTGCACGTAGATATATGAGCTGTGTCCCAAGTAAGTGAGAAAATGGCGGTCCCCGCGAAATAAACAAAAGCAAATACGCGTGTAAATATGAAACACAGTACTCACAAATTCAAACGTGACATGAAATATGGTAGTATAACGATTGGCTTGCGCAATTGCTCGAGTAACCACGTCATGTCGCGACGAATCTTGCCTTTAAAGATAATGCTGGTACTAATCTACAAGTTCGAGTAGAAATTACGTCTCTATGACCCAAACTGAAAACGGTGGAAACGAAAGTGTGTGCTTTACTTAGCCCTAAATTGTCCTGTTTCCATCGGTCAGAACTGTACACGTGTTATATTTGGCGGTGTACGTTAAAGCGACAATAATTTATGTACTAATCAGAAGAGACGTCAAAAGCTGCTTGAATCAGACCGATTAAAGCATCACAATGCCTCACATTTAAAGTGAACAATTACTATAAGATCTAAGGCTAATCCAAAGGCAGTGCCGCGTCACAAGGAATCGCGAAGGATATATGAAAGGAAGTTAAAACACGGTGCACGTAAGAGTGACGAACGAGTCAGCCGAAACAATTATTCCTCTTGTCCGCGTTTATTTTAACGCTGTTTAATCACGTACGTCATGTGCTCTATACTGATACATACAACGGGGGCGAGAACAGCAGCGTTGATAAATATTCTTTAAAAAAAACTTCCCCATCTCCCGCTAAAGGGAACCATGTTTGGATGCGAAGCAGCGGGGAGGTGGTTAGCTTGAGCGGGAGAAACGTCGCCGCTCTCGTTTCGCGGTAACGGCCCGGGACGGACGGACGGAAAAATTTTTATTCAAAAAAGCACCTGCAAGGTTGCCGGCCCGGGCTCAGGCCACCCGGGCATTATGTGCGGTGAGGCATAGCCTTTACACCGCTGTCCGGGCCCGCTGGATTGCCCACAGTTGGTCGCGCAGGTCTGAGCTAGTCAGCGCGCTCAGCCATCGCTCCTCGAGAAGGTCCAGTCCTATATTGTCCTCTCGGTATATTACTGTGTGCATTGCCACAGGATATGTGCCATATCTGCGTGTTCGTGCTGACAGAGCTTACAGCTCGCTTCCGGGTATTGTCTGGGATTTACTCTGTTTAAGTGTACTGGATTTTGGAAGGTTCTGGTTTGCAATCTTCTCCAATCTGTTTCTTGAGATCTGTCTAGCTGTTTTGTGTGGTGGGGGGTATGCTTCTCGTTGTCGCTTATAGTGTGCCAGTATGTCGCGGTACGTGACCAGTCTGTCTCTGTCGTCTTGTATCGCATATTCGTCATTGTCGCCTCCTCCGTCGTCCCCATCGCCTCCGCCGGCGTCGTCCCCCCTTCCGTGGTGGATGCGAGGTGTCGGGCCGTCACTGTCCGGGCAGTGGTGGGTTAGTTCGCGCGCGGTTCGGTGGGCCTTCTCGTTGAGGTTGGGAGGGATGCTCGTATCGTCTATGTTTACTTCCCCCATGTGCGCCGGGATTCCGGGCGCTCATCGCGGCGCTGCACAGGAGAGAGAATGAGGCGCGCTCCATCATTTTTATACCGCGGAACTACCGAGGTGCCTCCAGCGGAGTGTGCAGCTGTCGCATCACATCTCGCGCGCCGCTCCGTAGAGAATTCCTAGAGGAGAGAACGGGGGAAACCATAGGAGAGGCCGATACGCAGACAGGGACAGGAAAGACACCGACAAGCGCTTACTACCAACTGGAAGTACTTGAAAAACAGTCACGGAACACCAACTCACCCAATCAACCATTTTGACATAGGAGAGGAAAGAGAGAGGGGACGCGCATGTGCTGTGGGACGCGGGAGCCGCTCCGTAGAGTAGAGGATCCCTACAGCAGAGAAAGGGGCTGAGTGTAGGAGAGAGGGGGGAGATGACGCCCATTAGCTGTGGGGATGTCGGACGCGGGCGCCGCTTCGAAGAGTAGACGATTCCTAGAGTAGAGAAAGGGGGTGAGCGTAGGAGAGGAGAGACAGGGGGGAGGGGATGCGCATCCGCTGTCGGGGTGTGGGACGCTCTGTAGAGTAGAGGATTCCTAGAAGAGAGAAAGGGGGGTGAGCTTAGGAGAGGAGAGAGAAGGGGAGGGGACGTGCATGCGCTTTGGGGGGGTGTAGGACGCGGGGCGCGGGCGCCGCTCCGTAGCGTATTCTTAGAGGAGCGAAATGGGGTGAGCGTAGGAGAGGAGAGAGAGAAGGGGAGGAGACGCGCATGCGCTGTGGTGGTGTTGGACGCGGGAAGGAGGGAAGCAAGATCAAGGACTGGAGTCAACGGAACGCGGGCGCCGCTTCGTAGGGTGGAGGATTCCTAGAGGAGAGAAAGGGGGGGGGGGAGCGTAGGAGAGGAGAGAGAGGGGGGTGTGGGACGCGGGACGGACAAAGCCCCCGAAAGTACATGCAAGCAAGATCAAGGAATGGAGTCAACGTGTGCGACAGACACCACCGGTAGTGCGTGTTATTCTTTGCTTGCACGCACCACCTGCCTAGCCATTGCTAAGCAGCCACTCTGTGCTCTCGGTCATGACTATAGTGACTGTGGTGGTGGTTGACGGCCTTATTGTACTGCAGCGTTCTGGTTCGCATAGTGGGTGCTGCCCTACTTCATGAAAGTGACCTGACGCGGGACGCGGGAGGGCGGGACAGACAAAGCCCCAAGCATAAGATGCTTCGCATCTAAAAATTATAGGAGCACGTACAGTATGGCTCAGTGATGGCTCGACGCACAGCGAAGGTCTTTTAATTTTATTTTGTACCAAGTTAGTTTGTTCCGCTAGGTTATTTGTCGTAGTATGAGGCATTCTGATTTGTAGTCTCGAAATATGGTGCTCATTGGCTCTTCAACGCGAGCGAAATGCTCCTTGCGAACAATTAATGCGGAAGATGAGGCTTCATACGTATCTTGCGTATTGTCAGTAATATCAATATTTTTATTTCCTACCAAGAGAGTGCACACATGAGCAGTCACCCTCTTCCCACAAATATAACAAAGCTCTGCACAGAATGAGACACATACTCCATTTGAGGAATATGCATGCTGGCGAAAGGAGGAACAGGTGAAAGGTTTAAAAGGAAGTGAGTGGTAGAAACACGGTAGCGTTCACGAGGAGCAAGCTAGCAGCATTTGGGGCACGCTGTCCACGAATACGGTTTACCAGCTTTACGCGGTCACAAAACGAAGTGTCTCCCAACTAAGGGGGGGTTATGCCAAGTGAAAAAGGAAGAGGGTGTGAGAGTTGCAGTGCAATGTAAGTGCTTGCTGTACCGTGTATACGCAGATGATAGTGACACTGATTCGACAGAGCCGCTGACCGCACAAGCCGCTTCGTCGCCAAAAATGTTTTATCCGCTCCTCTAATCACCGCCATTTACACGGCGCATAATAAATTCCGTATGAAGGTTAGGATACATTCATATACTCACTGAAGCTTCTGGGGCTTTGCTTGAGTGTCTTTCAAGCAGTCCTTGTCGTCGATGAATGAGAAAACTTAGTTGCGACGAATCGATTACATTGCGCACTTCTTTAATGAATGGATGACATAACTAACCACGTGAGGGAGGCAATGGGCGCTTCACCGTCTAATCAAACGTGGCGGCCGCACAAAATACCCGTTAATCGGTTTCTAGAGTACCATTATTCAACACCTGAATATGAGGGTACCGTGTCAAAAAAGCATTAAGGAGGACGGTGTCTTGTCCTTCATCTCGTAATTTGATGTTTGCTTAGCTACAATTCTATGATGAAATAACACCTCTTCCGCAAATTCTAGCGCTAATGTTCATGAGACATCAGCCATATAACTATCTTGCTTAGTTCATTTTTTATGGGTCGCACAATTACGTTTCCTTGTCCGATCGACAGTGTGCGCGCGTATTACTCACCCTGCAAGGCATTCCATCTGGCACTGAGAGTACAACAATTGACGCTCCTTCTGGCGACAGTAATATGCACCGGAAATGTACAGGAAGTAAGAAGTGGTGCCTGGAATGAAGACAAAATGAAAAGCCAACAAGCGATGTTACTTATTTGCAAGCAACGCTCCCTGGACGGGAAGTCTTGAAATGCCTTCGGTAGACACTGTCTCAGAAATCGTAAAGCTGCTTTCCCTAGAATTGCGCGTTCTCTGGAAGTTGTATATGAAACAATAGCGTGAAAGTAGTTAAGAAGTGTGAGCATCTGCACTCTTTCTGCGAAATTAATGAAGCTTGTAGGAATAAACTTGTTATGGAATATGCGTGTTATAGAAATGCAACTCATTCCATGAGAGAGAAACGTAGAGGAAATGCAGGGAGGCTAACCAAGCGCAAGCTCCCTTCGCCACCCTACACGTGAAGAGGGGGGGTTACTTCACCCTAAAGGTGGCGTCAAGGACACGAATTTCTGTTTGTACAATTCCTGGTTATTGAGATAGAGGGTGAGAGAAACAACTTAATTAGAGGTCAGACTAAGACCTATACATGTTCCTCCGCCAGGAAGACTATAGCCAGCAGGTCGACGAAGGCCGCCAACGTCAATACACCCGCCAATTGGGTGGGTAGTGTAGCGAGGAAATTTGTAGGGCAGTGGGGCATGAGAAAAGGGTGTGTTCTACGTTTGCGTATGTACGTACATGGGTGAATTGGGACACAAAGCGCCAGAACAGTAGTGATAAAAGAATATGCGTAGTGTAGAGCTGAATGGCTCTGAATGTGTGTATTTGGACACTAGAGAAGGAAGGTGTGGCAATTCATAATCATCATCATCATCAGCCTGTCTACGCCCACTGCAGGGCAAAGGCCTCTCCCATGTTTCGCCAATCAACCCGGTCCTGTGCTTTCTGCTGCCACGTTATACCTGCAAACTACTTAATCTCATCTACCCACCTAATTTTCTGTCTCCCCCTCACGCGTTTGCCATCTCTTGGAATCCAGTCAGTTACCCTTAATGACCAGCGGTTATCCTGCCGACGTGCTACGTGCCCGGCCCATATCCATTTCTTCTTCTTGATTTCAACTATGATATCCTTAACCCCTGTTTGTTCCCTGACCCACTCTGCTTTCTTCCTGTCTCTTAAGGTTACACCTATCATATTCCTTTCCATCGCTCGCTGCGTCGTCCTCAGTTTAAGTTGAACCCTCTTTGTAAGTCTCCAGGTTTCTGCTCCGTAGGTAAGTACCGGTAAGATGCAGCTGTTATATACCTTCCTCTTGAGGGATAGTGGTAGACTACCATTCATGATTTGATAATGCTTTGCCGAATGAGCCCCATCCCATCCTTATTCTTCTAGTTATTTCACCCTCATGGTTCGGCTCCGCGGTTACTACTTGTCCTAAGTAGACGTATTGCTTTACAACTTCCAGTGTCTCGCCACCTATCGCAAAGCGCTGTTCTCTGGCAAGATTGTTCCACATTACTTTAGTTTTATGCATATTAATTTTCAGACCTGCTCTTCTACTTTCCGTATCCAGTTCAGTAATCATAAGCTGTAATTCGTCTCCCGCGTTACTCATCAATGCAATGTCATCAGCGAATCGCAGGTTACTGAGACACTCTCCATTAACTCTTATCCCTAACTCTTCCCAATCTAGAGCCCTGAAAACCTCCTGTAAACACGTGGTGAATAGCATTGGAGAGATCGCGTCTCCCGGCCGTACGCCCTTCTTTATTGGGATTCTGTCGCTTTCCTTATGGAGGACTATAATGGCTGTGGATCCGCTGTAGATTTCTTCCATTATGTTTATATAGGCTTCGTCGATGCCCTGATTCCGCAGTGCCTACATGACTGCTGATGTCTCCGCCGAATCAAATGCTTTCTCGTAATCTATGAAGGCTATGTATAGGGGTTGGTTGTATTCCGCGCATTTCTCTATCACCTGATTGATAGTATGAATATGGTCTGTTGTTGAGAAGCCTGTACGAAATCCTGGTGGTCCTTTGGTTGATTGAACTCTAATGTCGTATTAATTCTGTTAGCAATTACTTTTGTAAATAGCTTGTAGACAACGGACAGTAAGCTGATGGGCCTGTAATTTTTCTGGTCCTTGACGTCCCCTTTCTTATGGATCAAGATGATGTTGGCATTCTTCCAAGAATCTGGTATCCTCCCTGTCGAGAGACACTTCGTATACAGGCTGGTCAGTTTTTCTAACATAATCTCTCCACCGTCTTTCAACAGGTCTGATGTTACCTGATCCTCACCAGCGGCTTTGCCTCTTTGCATTCCCTTTAGGGTTTTCTTTACTTCTCCTGTCAATACTGCGGGGATGTCAGATGCCTCTGGGCTATTATTGCTTGTTACGTTATCATCCTGACTGTCTCGTTTGCTGTACAGATCTCTGTAGAACTATTCTGCTATCTCAACTATTCTATCCATATTGGTTGTGACCTTGCCTTCCTTGTCCCTTAATGCATACATCTGATTTTTGCCTATGCACAGTTTTGTCTTCATAGTTTTGAGGCTTCTTCCGTTCTTTAGAGCATGCTCAATTCTCTCCATATTATACTTTCTTATGTCGACTACGTTACGCCTATTGATTAACTTAGAAAGCTCCGCCAGCTCTATTTTTTCTGTTGCATTTGAGGCTTTCATGGTTTGACGTTTCTTAATGAGGTTTTTCGTCTCTGGGGATAGCTTACCAGTGTCCTTGTCTAACGACTGTACCACCGACTTCCACTGCACACTCCGTTAATGATACTAGTCAGATTATCATTCATTGCGTTATGAAGTCTATGAAGCCTATTATGAAGTCTATTATGAAGTCTATTTCATTTTTAGTTTCGCCATTAGGACTCCTCCACGTCCACTTACGAGTAGCCCGTTTTCTGTAGAAGGTATTCAAGATTCGTAAATTATTGCGTTCTGCGAATTCTACTAGTAACTCCCCTCTGGCGTTTCTAGAGCCGATGCCATATTCCCCTAACGGCATGATCTCTCCAGCCTGCTTCTTGCCTACCTTTGCATTAAAGTCGCCCATCAGTACAGTATAGTGTGTCTTTACCTTACTCAGTGCTGATTCTACGTCTTCGTAGAATCGTTCAACCAGTTGATCATCATGGCTTGATGTAGGCGCGTAGGCCTGTACCACCTTCATCTTGTACCTCTTATTAAACTTAATTACGATACATGCCACCCTCTCATTAATGATATAGTATCCCTCTATATTACCAGCTATATTTTTATGAATAAGGAACCCCACCCCTAGTTCTCTTCTGTCATCTAAGCCACGATAGCATAGGACGTGTCAGTTCTTCAGCACTGTATAAGCCTCATGTGTCCTCCTAACCTCACTGAGCCCTATTACATCCCATTTAACACCCTCTAATTCCTCGAATAGTACAGCTAGACTCGCCTCGCTAGATACAGTTCTGGCATTAAACGTAGCCAAGTTCAGATTCCAATGGCGGCCTGTCCGGACCCAGAGATACTTAGCACCCTCCGCTGCGTCGCAGGTCTGACCGCCGCCTTGGTCAGTTGCTTCGCAGCCGCTGGGGACTGAGGGCTGAGAGTTAATTTGGTGTATTCATGTGGGAGGTAGTGGCCAAGCAGTGCACCAGGGTTGGCCAATCCTGCTCTGGTGAGGGAGTGCATTGCTGGCTGTGGTCGCCAGTGAGGCTGCACCCCAGGCCTTTTTACACAATTCCATCATCACGCGGATTTTTTTTTAATCCGGTTGGGAATTGTCCGGCACCAGGGATTCGAAGCACGGACCTCTTGCATGCGAGGCTGATGCTTTAACCACTACGCCATCGCTGCACTCTGTGGCACGCTGGACGCTGTGGCAATTATGGTGGGATAACTCATTTTTCTTCGCACTTCTTCAATTCGCCTTCTATTGTCTTCGTAAGGTGGTTAATAATAGCACAGCATGTGATGCTATGTAATATTATCCGCGTTCCTTGTTTTTCTTTTTTTTTGAGAGAGATTGAAAAATAGGGATCACAATGGACAATACCTGTATTTTTGGACACGCATACGGACCATTCGAAACTAATAAACTGCGACATTATAAAGCCACTGTACCGAACACATTCAACTTATTCTAAGTCGCAAAGCTTAAGCTACAAATCTCGTTAACTTTGTAAGATATATGTGTCCTCATGCATTGAAACTAAGAACAGCTTTTACCAACTTATTTCGTGTGATGTAAAATCGAGACATGTATTTGTGATTAGTAACCTGAGAAGCTTAATAAATCGTACCCCAGAATGCTGCCTCCTGAAATCGTAAGAATGAAGTAAAACTGATTAATTTATTCTTCAATATATGTCGGATTCATGCGCCGTTTACATGTTGTGAGTTGGAACGCTAAGTGTGATCTCCACGAGAAAACTTATGATAGCGTGATTTCCATATTGCCAGTCTTGTGTGCGTTTCTCCGCCGGCTGAGTTCTTGCTAGTTCAAGACCTTTTGTAGCACGTGACACTGGTGGAAGTGCGGGGTAAGCGCCCAGCCGATGTTCCAAACGCCTCCTGGTAGCCCTGTCCCTGCAGTGACTACACCTGTTCACCGCGCCAGCCGAAGAATCCGTGGACTGCCCCCCTGAAGCGTGGACCTCTTCCCGAGATGACGCCCGTGACACCCCCCGAACGCTGCGGAAGGCGCTGCAACCACGCCTTATACGCTGCAGAAGTCACGAGTGCCGAAGGTTTCCCACGGTTCCGTCTTCGAGGACGTCGAGGACTGGCTGGCTCAAGTCGAACGGGTCTCCGATTTCAATGGTTGGACCGACGTCGACAAGATGAGGAACGTGTATTTTAGCCTGGAGGACGGCGCTCGTACTTGGTACGAAAACCGTGAGCCCTTTCCCTCGTGGAGCGTGTTTCGCCGTCAGTTGCTGGCAAGTTGGGCCAATCCCGATCGCCGTGAACGTGCCGAGAGAGCAATTCAGTCGCGCATCCAAATGCCCAATGAAAGCGCCAAGATGTACGTTGAAGACATGACAAGTCTCTTTCGTCGTGCCGACCCGGACATAGCAGAAGAAAAGAAGCTCCGCCATTTAATGCGAGGAGTAAAGGAGCAACTTTTTGCTGGCCTCGTTCGATGTCCCCCAAAGACCGTGGCAGAGTTTTGGACCGAAGCCACAACAATGGAAAAGGTGCTGCAGCAGCGCTCTGCTGTGCACGACCGGCAAGTGGGTGTCGCTTCGTCCGTAGGCCAGATCGGAGCTCCAGGAAGCACCATCAACATCGAATCTCTCTACGGACCTCATTCGATCGGTGGTGTGCGACGAGCTGCAAAAGATTCAGTACCCGTCCCAACCTACGGTGGGGTCCATCTGCAGCGTCGTCAGAAACGAAGTACAGCAGGCCCTGCAAGTGCCGCTTTCCAGTTATGTTTCCCACCTGTGCCGACGGAGCCTCATCGCACATCATACGCGGAAGCTGCTAGTCGCTATATTCCTGCGTCACCGCGCTTCGTCGACCCCATGCCTCAGGATGCACTTCCATCGCTGCAGCCGATTCAGCACTTGGAGAATCGACAGCCAATCCCGAGGAAATCCGACGTCTGGCGCACACCGGACAGGCGACCGCTGTGCTATCACTGTGGTTAAGCTGGACATGTGTACCGGGAATGCCACTATCGCCGCCTTGGACTCCAGGGTTTCGCCGTCGACTCGCCGAGGCCCAAGATGTGGCGAAAGACCGAGAGCTATCGAAGAATACCTCTCCCAGCAGCGCATGCCACAGCCCTTGCGGCGGCCGTCGCGGTCACCGTCTCCAAGACGATCTTCGCCAAATTTTCGGAGCTTCCCAGGGGCGCAGGCGCGTTCGCCAAGCCCTGGGCGGGAAAACTAACGACAGCCACCTTCGGGAGCGAGGCCGCTGGCAGTCGACGCAAGCAAGGCCTCCCATCGACGCGAGCACGGACCCGCAGCGATTCACCGACGACAGCAACGAAAACCGGAAGCAGATTTTCTTTGGATATACCTGTGGTACTCGACGGCCGCCACGCCGTTAGTGCGTTATTGGACACGGGTGCCGATTATTCGATCATGAGCGGAAACCTAGCAGCGCACCTGAAGAAAGTTGTTGCACCTTGGTACGAAACACAAATTCGTACTGCTGGCGGGCATGTTGTCGCCCCAATCGGCATGTGCACTATCAGGGTGACCATTCGGGGTCGTACGTTTCTCGCCAGCTGCTTGGTCCTTCGTGACTGTTCCCGAGACCTAATCGTGGGAGTCGACTTTTTGCGGGAGCACGGTGCTATTATCGATCTTCGCGAGCGTACCGTGACGTTTTCGACAGCTGGATCCACTGACAAATCTGACGACAGCCATGACAGCACGTTTCGCGTTTCTGCCGACAGCGTAACGTTGCCTCCGTGTTCAAGCGTCTTAGTTGATGTGGTGTGCGACAAGTTACGTGATGGTGAGGCTGTCGCCGAAGGCAACTTGACGCTTTTCTTCACGCTAGGTGTCTGCGTGGCCAGCAGCCTCGTCACGCTTTGTGACGGACGGTCTGCGCTGCTTGTGACTCATTTCAGTAATGAGTACCGGCACCTGTTTCGTCACACCGCCGTCGCTTTTGCCTACCCTGTCGCAGACGTTGCCGAATGTTTCACATTCACATCAGCAGACGATGGGCTTCAACCGACACCAAGGGACGTGGCCTCCTTACTTGCGAAAGTTCATGTTAACCCGACCCTCTCGGAGCAACAACAAACAGCACTGCGTCAACTTCTACATCAATTTAAAGAGTGCTTCGCGTCCACCTCGAAGGTTCGTCAGACGCCAATCACCAAACACCGAATAATTACGTATACCGACGCCTCGCCCATAAAACAACACCCTTTCCGCGTTTGAGCAAAGTAACGTGATGTGATAAATGCTCAAGTCGAAGAGATGCTGCAAGATGACGTTATACAACCTTCCAAGAGTCCCTGGTCATCTCCGGTCGTTCTCGTGAAGAAAAAAGACGGAACGCTGCGCTTCTGCCTGGACTACAGAAAGCTTAACAGTGTGACTAAAAAAGACGTCTATCCGCTGCCCCGCATCGATGATTTACTCGACAGACTGCGGCGGGCCAAGTATTTTTCATCTATAGATTTGAAAAGCGGGTACTGGCAGATTTAAGTTGATGAACGAGATCGTGAAAAAACTGCCTTTGTTTCACCGGATGGCCTGTATGAATTCAAAGTGCTTTCCTTCGGCCTATGTTCCGCACCTGCGACATTCCAGAGAAGGATGGACACAGTTCTTACCGGTCTAAAGTGGCACACTTGCCTAGTTTATCTGGATGATGTCGTCGTGTTTTCTGTGACCTTTGAGTAACACCTGAAGCGTCTGCAGACTGTGCTGGAAGCACTCCGCTCGGCTAACCTCACGCTGAAGCCAGAAAAATGCCACTTCGGTTACAAAGAACTTAAGTTTCTCGGCCATGTGGTCAGTGCGGACGGTGTTCGGCCCGACCCGGACAAGAGCACCGCCGTAGCCTCGTTTCCTGTTCCCCGTGACAAGAAGGCAGTGCGTCGCTTTCTCGGACTCTGCCCGTACGATCGCCGCTTCATTGCCAATTTTTCTCGGATTGCGGAACCGCTCACTCGACTCACTCGTGAAGACGTACCGTTCGTCTGGAAGGAAGAGCAGGAGGCGGCTTTCACTGAGCTACGGGAGCGTTTATAGACACCACCAGTCCTCGCTCACTTTGACCAGGATGCGGATACCGAGATTCATACTGATGCCAGCAACGTGGGTCTTGGTGCCGTCATCGTCCAACAACAAGAGGGCACGGAACGAATGATAGCGTACGCCAGCCGCACTCTCTCCCGCGCCGAGGTAAACTACTCCACGTCGGAGAAAGAGTGCCTCGCGGTTGTGTGGGCCACGATGAAATTTAGGCCTTACCTTTACAGACGCCACTTCAAGGTTGTGACCGACCATCATTCGTTGTGCTGGTTAGCCAACCTACGTGACCCGTGCGGGCGACTGGCACGATGGAGTCTTCGTCTGCGGGAATTCGATTTGACTATCATTTACAAATCGGGTCGCAAGCATGAAGATGCTGATTCATTGTCCCGTGCTCCTGTCGAAGTTTGTGACCACGACGTCGATGATGACAGCGGCTTCCTTGGGGTCTTTACTACAACGGATCTAGCTACACGACGGCCCGAGGACGACGATATCCGTGCAATCATCGAAAACCTCGAAGGGCGCAACTATCCCTTACCTCGACGTCTTTCTCGAAGTCTGTCATCGTTCTGCCTGCGAGATGGGGTCCTGTATAAGAAAAACACCAACGCCAATGAGAGACCCTACCTTCTCGTCGTACCCACTGACATGCGCGACGACATTCTTCTCGCCTGCCACGACGAGCCCACATCTGGTCACTTAGGTTCCTCTCGAACTCTCGCCAGAGTTCGACACGCGTACTATTGGCCTAAGCTTTCCGCATCCGTAAAGCGGTACGTAAAAAAGCTGCCGGGAATGTCAACGCCGCAAATCCCCACCACTGAAGCCCGCGGGGCTTCTTCAACCGATCGCACCACCTAGGGCGCCTTTCGATCAAATAAGAATGGATTTACTGGGGCCCTTTCCGCTGTCATCTGCCGGGAACAAGTGGATCGTCGTAGCCACAGACTATTTGACGAAATACGCCGAGACAAGGGCACTACAGCGCGCTACGGCTTCCGATGTTGCCCAGTTTTTCATTGACCAGATCGTTCTTCGACATGGCGCCCCGTCGTGCGTAATCACAGACAGAGGAACAGCTTTCACGGCCCAGCTGAGCCACGACCCAGTTGAGCCACGACGATGGCTCAGCTACACGAGCCATCGCAAGACCACGGCATATCATCCGCAGACCAATGGCTTGACAGAGCGACTCAACAAAACCATCGCCGACATGGTTATCCATGTACGTAGATGTCCAGCATAAGACGTGGGACCAGGTTCTACCATACGTGACATTCGCGTACAATACTGGTATCCAGGAAACTACACGATTCACGCCTTTCCGTCTTGTCTATGGACGTGAGGTCCAGATTATGCTGGATGCCATGCTTCCACACAATTGCGACGCTTTGCTCACACCTGACACTTTGCAACTTACCCAGTACGCCGAAGAAGCACGCCAATTAGCGCGCCTGCATATTACGCAACAGCATAGTACAGATGCACGCCGCTACAAAGCTCGCCATCGACAAGTTGATTATCACCCAGGTGATCAAGTTTGGGTGTGGACTCCAGTTCGACGCCAAGGGTTGTCAGAAAAACTGCTAAATCGCTACTTTTGGACCCTACAAAGTGTTGAGACGCGTTAGTGACGTGAACTACGAGGTTGTGCCCGATGGGGCCTCGTCGCCCCGGCGTCGAAGGCACCCCTCGGAGATTGTGCACGTTGTGCGACTAAAGCCGTATTTCACGCGGTAGTGCGACTTTGTCTGAGCATTATTGCTTTGTTTTTTTGAATGTGCGTACTTTCCACTGGTTTGCTCTTCCTCGTCTTTGCCTACCCACTTGCCGGTTTTTTTTTTCAAAGGGGGGAATAATGCCACTAGCTCACCAGGTACGGCGAGCGCGAGCCAGCAAGCCACTGGAATGGAAGATGTGCTGGGACAGCGCGCGCTCTCGCTTGTTGTTGTTGTGGTTTAGACAGCCATCTTGCCAGTCTTGTGTGAGTTTCTCCACCGGCTCAGTTCTTGCTAGTTCAAGACCTTTTGTAGCACGTGACAATATCTAACGTCCCATCAAGAGGTTTTCGCGGACTCCAATATACACCTCATCTTCTTGCTACAGGCTAACTCAGTGCCAGCGGGAGAATTTCGTGGTTCTGGTCGCTATGTAGTGCATTAACGGATAACGACACGCGTGGGATGCTGTTCTGGGTAATCCAGTTTTTTATATCAAGTTGCTCGCATTGGAAGGAATTGTGAGTATGAAACGTCAGCGCGCAAAAGTAGCGTCGACGAAGCTCACCCAGGGCAGCAGTGGCGAAAGAAAATAGTGGAGAATGGCAGCGGCAACTGCAACTCAGAGAACTAAACTCAAAATTCAGCGTCGTTTTCGCTTCCTTCTTATCGCCATATAGATTGCCGCTACTGAAGAATTTGTAGTGTGCAGTGATAGCTTTACACCGTTGCTTCGGCTCCTCGCGGAAAATTCTATTTCAAAAAGTGCACCGACAAAAGTTCATCTCTTGGACAATGACGTGACGTACTTCGAGTGTTTTTCGTAGCAGTTGCTTTGGTTGATCTCAAAAGTGCTGTTCTGCTCACTTCATTCAACTTTAGCCCAATTTACATCTATGGTATAGCGTTATAACCTTGTACAGATTTTTGTTTGCTAGATACAAAATATGAAAGATAACTGGAACTGGATTACTTCTTGTGTTCATTCAGTTGTATATATATTGGTCGGTTTCTTGCCTAAGATGGGCCAGATTTTTTTCCTTCTTATTTCTTATGTACCGTGCAGCCCCTGGAGATCGACTGTTTTCAAAGCTGGGGTCAGAAGCGCCAGCACTTGCGGTGATGTGGCTACCGCAGCGAGAAAGAACGTATCGCCTGCCACGTCCCTCGAGTACGATGTGATCTCTGGAATTATTCTGTCTATCTTGGGAAAGCAGTGGTAAAGAAATGGCGCACAAAGTACTTCAGAATCGTTTACCTAAAGAAAGAAGCCACATTCAGGCATCGAACCTCTGCCGCACCGCAACTGGTGCCGCTCTGTAACCGAGCATGCTAATTACTGCGCCACCGTTGCAACAAAGCATACTGTGGGTAATATCTTCGAGGCGGTTGTGCTTGTCCTGTCGGGCGTGGTAGTACTCGCGCCTCTGTCATAGCTGTGAAGTCTTCATTGCTAGAATTCCAATCGCTCTCGTCTACTGCACTAGTAAAAAAAACTTGGTAAACAGTGAGAAAGTGCCCGTATTGTCCAGTTTCGAGTATACCTCGCTATTTTCGAGTCATGTTTTTGTAGTCAGCAGCTGGTAAACCTTGTAAATTTTGCAGTTACTAGCCAGGGAGGCTTTCTTAGTGATTTTAATTAGGTAACTCATAGGCCACGTATGATGTCAGATTCTTCGTATATGCTGTAGCATAGATTATCCGAAATGGTGACTGACAGAAAATATAGGCAAGCTTTAGTTTTCTTAATTACGTTGGAATAACACTTGTGTGCACGTGATGGCATACAAATATGCAAACAGTAGTTCAGAATATACTGAGCAGAAAATATCGATTATTCGTCTAAGTTGTATGGTTGCCAGCTATAGTGCAATGTACTCTTAAAGAAAGGTCGGCAGATGCGCTAACTAAATATTAACCGTACAGAAGGGGTATAAATAGCCGTCAACCAGCTGTTACAGTAGATGGCGTATGTGTAGTAGCCTTGATGTTCAATGGGCGCGGGTGCGTATGTTCTCGCTTGTGATCCGTTCATGCCTATATGTATGTTGGTGTGGCGTGTACTTGTCATGGCATTTACTTTAGGTATTAGCGCCTATTTCTTAGCGTAACAGGTCAGTGCCGTTCAGTTTTTTATTTGATAGTTGTTCTGACCTATGTCTTGGTAAAAGAATAAACGTCATGAGGCAATACAGACGGCACACGTAAACCAAATAGGCGTAAACCTTTGTTAGATGCGAAGCATCTTATGCTCGGGGCTATGTCCGTCCCGCGACACGCGTCCCTCCCGCGTCCCGCGTCCGGCCACTTTCATAAAGTAGGGAAGCACCCACTATGCGAACCTGAACACTGTAATACAATATAAGGCCATCAACCACCACTACAGTCACCAGAGTCATGGCCGAGAGCACAGAGAGGCTGCTTAGCAATGGCTAGGCAGGTGGTGTGTGTCGCCCAGGTTGACTCCATTCCTTGATCTTGCTTGCATGTGTTTGGAGGGGACTTAGTCCGTCCCTCCTTCCCGCGTCCCACATCACCACAGCGCATGCGCGTCCCCTCCCCCCCTTTCTCTCTCCTCTCGTACGCTCACCCCCTTTCTCTCCTCTAGGAATCCTCTACTCTACGGAGCGGCCCCCGCGTCCCCTCCCCCCTATCCTCTCCTACGCTCACCGCCTTTCTCTACTCTAGGAATCATCTACTCTACGGAGCGGCGCCCACGTTCCCACTTCCCCACAGCGCATGCACGTCCTCTACCCCCTCTCTACGGAGCGGCGCACACGACAGGTGGTGCGACAGCTGCATACTCCGCTGAGGGCGTCACGGTAGTTCCGCGGTATGAAAATGACGGAGCGCGCGCGCCTCATTCTCTCTCCTGTGCACCGCCGCGGTGAGCGCCCGGACCGCTACCGTGAAACGAGAGCGGCGATGTTCCTCGCGCTCAAGCTAATTATCTCCCCGCTGCTTCGCATTCACACATGGTTCCCTTTAGCGGGAGATGGGGAAGTTTTTAGGGAGTTGTAGTTCTTTAGTGTTAGCACGGTTAAGGAGGCGCTAGTGCGGTTACTCAGAATTTTGTTTTGAGTACACAAACCAACAATTTTGTTTAGTTTAATGCACCAGGTGATCAGTTAGTGGATTTCACCTACTTGTATTTTACTCACAGAAGTAGAGGGTGTAGTGCAAGAGCACAGCAACCATGTTACTCTCGCCAGAGGTTTCTAACGCCGTGGGGGGAGTAGTGCAGAGTTAGCCGTGGAGCTTACTCTTTCCTTGAAGGCATAGTAAAAGAGACTCCGAACTCTCAGCTACTCAGATGGAGTTCCCAATGCATGGAACTCCCGCGCTGACGTAGCATTAACAGGGTCGGAAATTTTGTCTTAAGTAGACGGAGCACAAACTGGCGAGAGCTTCTGGCCGACGACGCACAGCGATATATTACTGTCTCGTAATTATAATCCTCCGAGCGTAGGCTTCAAAAATGTCACTTTTAAGTGCAAGTTATAAGGTAACTTTCTGCGATCAGAAAAAAAAAAATTCTTGTAATCGTCTACTTTTGGTTTTTGAAACAACAGAGGCAGCTTCAAAGCACGGAACAGTGGCAACATCTAACGCATCCTCAGAACTTAGTTTACGACACAAACTAATTGCCACGGGAATAAGGTATACACTCTAAAAGCATTAGTGCAATGAAAAGGGAAAAAAAAAGAAAGAAAAGGAAAACCGCGATAAGCTTCCGTCATTCATATTCGAACCAACAACCTATACATACTCAGTCGAGTACTCTACCAATACGCCACGCTGGAACAAGCTCAGTGAGTGTAAAAAATAAACTATTTCAAACAGAGCAAACCCTTCGGCGTCATCTTTACGGGTGGCATACAGCTGGGATCTTACTTTCGAATTCAATTTTGAGTCATCATAAGACACACAATGCTGCCGACAATGAATGACATTGAAAGACGTGTGTTTTCTCGAGGAAGCGGTGATACAGTACAATGGCCGTGTGAGTGTACTGATTTGCAGCTCTATGGATACCTGCAACTTCATGTCAATGGGGGCGTTGTACACAGCGGCTCTTGCTTCAGCATCAGCCAGCTCATTGCCTGCCAGTCCTGTGTCCAGGGATCCATTGCAATGTGATTGTGTGACCATTCTTCTTCGTGAGGTCGAATGCTTTGATGATTTCTAAAGCTACTATAAAATGTTGTCCGCTTTTTGAGCAAGAGTCAATGACTTGTAAAGCAGATTTTGGGTCAGATAGGTATCACCCATTTACGTGCTCTATGGCCGGAGACAAATTGAAAATGCCGTGCTCCAGAAGTGACGTTTACTCTTTATTGAGATCGCTCATGCGAGAGTGCACAACGAATTATTGGTCGCAGTCAGACCATCGATACAGGCGTCTGCGAGAAACAGATCCTGAGAGGACTTTTCGCCTCCCGGCTAGAATGAACCACAACAACTCCAGTTTGCTACACCGGATTCGCCTTGGTGTTGCATTCACTCGCCGCTATGCATACCTCGTCCGCCGAGCGGACAGCCCAAACTATGAACGCGCCCAAGTGTGTAAACAACGCCGCGTATATTTTGTGATCACCTACTTTACGTGTCGCAACGAAAAACGCTCGCTTCAACGCTGGCAGCAATTGGGGTGGCAAATCTAAGTGAAAGTGGCATTTTATCAGCAATGTGTGATCAGACAAGATCAACAGCTTGTGTAAGGGCTGTGATAGGTTTTCCAAAAAGTACAGGACAGGACACTAGACTCTAGCGAAGCCACAGTGCTGCGTGGTTGTTATATTATACACGCATAACTTGTACCTCTCCCCATCATCATCCTTCATCATTTCTTTTTTTAACACGAAAGTGTTTTAATGCCGGGGTTCACGAAGACTTCAGTGACGTATTTCCGTCACGGAAGTGACATCAAAAAAATACACACGATTGGAAAGCAAAGAAAAAAAAGGTTCCGTCAACGGGAGTCGAACCCATGACATCTTGGTCCGCGGGAAGAGATGCCGGGCACGCTATCCACTGCGCCACGGTCACATACTCTATAGGCTTTACAAAAGCGCCTTTTATATATAGCACTATCCTCTCGCAGTGCTCTTGCTAAATTGAAGTAATGCATCATGACCGTGAAATCCACGATTAGTTTCTTCAAAGCGTTGTTTCTATGCGTCCGTCCCATTAGGCGCGTTTGGAATAGGATAAGTGCCATTCTGTCGACGCCTTAGCACACCTCGAGGTGGCGACCTTATCCCAAGCGTAGGCTTCGCTCATAGCATCCATCCATACCAAAAATAGCCCTGTGACGCTTGCCTACTTCGCTTCGCTGTAACTCGGCGTTCTATCCGCGTTGCACACTTACGCTCGCCCCATGAAAAACCGCGACCGGCCAATAGGGAAGACACGTGTGTTGCGTTTCCCTCTACTCGGGCAGTGGCGTTTTAACGCAACAGCGTTAAAGAGCTCGTTTCGCAGAAATTCCGGCGTCGGTGTCGGCGTCGGCGTCGTTGGTTGTGAGCGAAAAATCATTATCTTGTCCGTGACCGAAAAATTGATAAAGATGCAAATAAACTAAATAATAAAAATTTCCGGGTCCGAGTGAGGATCGAACCCAGGTCGTTTGCGTGTCAAGTGGGTGTTCTACAACAGAGCCACGCGTCTACTTAGAAATATTGTGAAAATAACTTCCTCTGCTTGGAAATGCAGCGAAAATAACACACTTGCTTTACAAACGCACGCTTCCTGTGTACAGGCTTCACAATACAACGTGTAATATCGCAGTAATATTGCGTGGTACAAGCGTACATTCCCATCGGGCGTCACAACATGTGATTATCATAACTACTTCGTGGTTTAAAGCCGGCCACCCATTACAAAAGGCACAGACGTTACTGGGCGTATTCCGTTAAGACCGCGTAGTGGGTGCATAGCAAGTTCGAAAACATTTCACGCTCATAATTGCTCGTGCTTTAAAGCATGCTACCCATTGCACAGAATGCAGCCATATGCGAAAGCTTCATTGACTCAAGCCACTTTCAACTTTATCGATTACATTGTAGCAATCAACAATTTAAACTTGTCGAGTAACATCATACAACAAAAAGTGTGCAGTGAGTGGTTGAAGTAAGTACTATAGGGACAGTATATCGCTATCGCATTCAACTCTTAAAGGCGAAGCTTAAGGGTCCCCCAATTTTTATACTCTAACATGCCGCGAGCAGGCGACCTTAGCCCAAGTACGGCGTCCATTCAGTGACGCTCTCATGGCTGTCACACCACTTTCTGTGATTCTGCTCTCACCGTTAGCTACTACCGCTACCACAAGCATCTATGACCACACGAGTTTGTTAATAATCGATCATGGAAGTTAGTCGCCAGAATGGAGATGTGTCACTAAGCGTAAACGTTGGTGCATTCACGTTAAACAGTGCTATAGCTGTCAAACACCAATAGACCTTGCGCGAGCCTTCTCATATCAATGTACAGTAAACATTCTACTACTTTGTAAGGACACGTTTCACTTTCGTGTTATGCCGATTCCTATGACGGAGGGATCAGCCATGTTTTTTTTCTCTGTCGCTCTTTCCCTGTGCAGAGTAGCAGGCTAGAGCGAACTAGCTCAGGCCGAGCTCTCCGCCCTCTAATAAATCATTTCTCTCCTACAACTTCATAACCGATCCCCCCCCCCCAAAAAAAAAAAAAAAAAAAAAAAAAAAAAAAAAACTGAATGCGCAAAAAAGTGTGCCATCGCGTCAGTTCAACAATGCGTATTAAATGACATGTATGTGTCAGCGAAGTGCTGGTGAGTGCGCCCGGCGGCTTTCGGTGGCTACCTGCACTCTAAGAAAGAAAGAAGAATCAAAAGAGGGTTACGACACCATGACTCTTTTCGAGTCAAAAGAGGGTTACGTTACCATGACTCTCTTCGGGCATTCACTTGACCCCTTTTGGAAGGTAGATGAAGAGAAAGAGAGTTGGCAATTCGAGAGGAGTCACAGAACTCTCGTGAAACGCGTTTCGATTGGCTTCCGTGATGAAGGCGCCGCCGTATACGCCATACATATCGTGCATTTGCCGTTCGGCGTCGTTGTGGTGGGCACACCCACTCGCGCCGGCGCCAGAGAGACGCCGCCGGCGCGGCCGCGCGGTGCCTCCGCCTCTCCGCCTGCTCTCTCTTCTGCTCCGCCTTTTGGAATGCGTTGCGTTAGATGCGATGGTCTCGCGTCTTGTAGTATTGAGTTGGAGAGAACATGCGCATCTGCGGTGACGGTCACGCCAGGCTCCGTGCTCGAAGTGACGCTTGGAGTGAGGAATAATCTTGGAGTTGCAGACACGGACAACGTGCGCCTGTTAACGGTGATTGTACTGCTTTCGTAGGTACTAATTACACAGCTTTAGCTGGGCCACTGCAGCGGCTCTGCCGTAGTAGGCTGCCAGCCATTTCCAACAGTAGCCTGCATCCGCGGGGCTGTTGCAGGATGTCCAATTAAAACTGTCACTTAACGGTTTGAGACCGCTATGTGCGTTGTTGTGTAAGTGATTGCATGGCTCATAAAATGACTGATGTAATCACTTATCAAGGGCAATTACTCTCTAATCGCACATTGTGTCTGATGCGTTTTACTCTACGTCATAATAACATTTCCATCGATACTCGAGTGTGCAGCGTGCTTCCACGCGTGGAAACGTGAAAAAAAATTATCGTGCAGAGACGCACTGTATATAATGACGTTCGGCTTTACAACTGAATCGAGTGAATATACGTCCCTAACAACGCCACACAACACAGCACCACACTCAGCCACAAATGTTGCTCTCGCATTTGCACATCTTAAGAACTTTTCTTGGTGCCCCAATAGCCTTTTACTGCGCTCTACTTTATCGCTGCTACAGGAGTAATAAGTGTGGCAATCGGTTCAGCTGGAGTGTAGCCGCGCTTTGCGTGTAATTTGTATTTTGTTTTACGGCTCGGTCCAGTAGTTATGATGCGCAACGGTGAATCGAAAATTGTGTATATACTCACACTAAGTGGACAAACAAAGCGGTGGCAATAAGTTGGGTTTTGGAATAAAGGCTGGTTTAAGTAGACTGCGCCTGCATTAAAGAATACAAATATACAAATGCAATCTGAGCTTTGTAGTAGCCCATTAAAATGGTCATCACAGAAAAAAGCTAACCTTTTAGCGTTCTGCGAGCAAACAAACATAAGCATGCTAACAAACACCTTCTTTTTTTTAGAAAAAAAAGACACGTGTGGGCGTGCAAGGAGGTTTTAAACGAGATTTGGAAATTTACTTTATGTAATGCCCTGCATCAACGGGCTAAAACTTTTTTTTTCAGTAACAAACTGCGTTAAAGGGTTCCATAATAGGTCGGTCACTTCCTTTTCTATAATTTATCACGTTGAAATGACAAGAGTTTGCTGCAAGACAGGCAGATATCCGCACGTGCACCTTGCGATAAAAATTCTGTATTTTGTATGGTAAATATCATTTTGATGTAAATCATGTGTCGGTACTCTGAAAACATTTTCGCGCACATAATACGCATCAAACTTTTTCGCACACATGAGACGACTCGACGGCGAAAGCCATATTTCTTTTCTTCTCAGTCGATGTATTGAACCTTCCCCCCTTCCCCCCTTTGGACCCTTTCTACAAGTGGCCTGCAAGGATTCCGTCGAAGCCTCTTTCAAGACGCTTGCAGTATGTGGAAAATTAAACAAGTGACCTGCAAGGATTCCTCCTAAACCTGTGAGGACGCTTGCAGCATGTGGAAAATGGTGGTTTATTGTGTATGCAGGATTGTGAATACAATTAGCTGTGACTTGTGGTCCAGGATGAAAGTTTCTAGGGCCATGCAGTATGAGACTAGCTGGAATTTCTTACTTATTAACAAAAAGCCGCAACTTGAGCATGCCAAGATCAGGGAAAGCAACATTTGTGGTCGCTTGTTCGCTGCTGTTGATGGTAGAGAATGCGCACTGGTATGCCGTCGATTTCACTAGCGTCACTTCGGCTGTTACTGTGTTTGTATTATGACGTCGCATTATTATTATCATTGCTGGCAACCCTACTCTTAGACTGTTGCATGGACTGCATGCTGCACATTGGCTCGCTTGCATATGAAATATTTCGTCAATTAACCACAAAACATAGTGCAGTGGGCGGTAAAACACAGCAGAGACACTTCAAGTATTTGCCTTATCCGTTGTTCCGGCACTGTAATTAGCTAACTACAGCTGCGTTGTCAAAACCATGCTGCGTAGATTAAGAAGAACACGTGAGGTATTACTTTCACGGTAACTATTTCAGTCTAGCACGATTTTTTAGTACAGGCTACTCTTTGAATGTATTCTTCGTTACGGCGATTAATCTTCCAAATGACTAACCCTTTAAGCTTAAATGATCTTCTTTGCGTGCATGTCGACACAATTTAAAAAGTTTGATCTTGTAGAAATAGTTGATTTGCATTTAAGCTTTTGGCTGTTTATTTACGTTGTCCGTATTTCGGGCTATTTCCATTCTGTAATTTATTTCTCGTAATGGAATTGCGGGTATTTCCCATTACGTGAGTGTTATTTCAACGCACTAGCGTCAAAGAGCTCCTTTCGCATAAATTTTGGTGCCGGCGTTGGCGTTGTTGGTCGTGAGCAAGAAGTCAGCGTTGTCCGTGAGCGAAAACTCAAGATTGAAAAAAAATAAATTAAAAGGAAAGCATTCGGTTTGAGTGGGAATTCAAGACTCCGGCGAGGCAAGCAGGTGCTTGGCAAAAACACTATACAGGGTTTGTCCAGAAAGTAGTAGGTCTGTTCTTTTTTTTTTTTTTCGCGAAAACGTGAAGGAAGGAGATGTTACGGTTGGGTGGTAGAGGGGTGTTAGCTATCAGAACACTAGTCGCCAGCTTTATCCTAGCGTTCACGTAGTGTGCATCGAGTTTGAGGTAAACTCCTTTCATGATGCCTTGTCATCTTGACAATGCATCGTTTATTAGAGAAGCGTTCGCAGTGAAAATCTGCAACAAACAGATAAAACTGCAAGTGAGACCGATGAAATGATCAAGACTGGTTATTGTACTGATTGCATGGGCAGGTTAAGGGTTTCTGAGTGCAGCAAATTGTTTCGGAATGGAAGAGAGCAAGTTGAAGACGAGCAACGGTCAGGACGCCCTTCAACGGCAAAAAGTCACGGCAACGCGCCGAGCCATACCAGCTTTGTTGTCAGGGGGCTTCCTGGCCAATCATGGCACAACACAGCCTCACCAGCCACCCTGCAGCCCAAATACCGCTAGTTCAAACTTGTTCATATTTCCCCGACTCAAAAGGGGCATCAAAGGACGTAACCACGGCTCGGTCCAGGCCATTGAAGACGTCGTAATGAGAGAGCGGAAGAGCATTGCAGTTTTTGCGTTCCAGGGAGCCTTAAGTGATTTACAGAGTCGCTGGAAATGCTGTGTTGATGCAGAATGGGCATATTTTCAAAATTGTTAAGTCGATGTTCCTAAATTATGAATAGATTATAAAAATAAAGTGTAGTCGTACTACTTTCCGGACAAACCCCGTATGAATGTGGGGTAGTGCGAGGATCGAGTGTCGTTAACACATACGTGCCAGAAGCGAAGAGACACACCAGGCGTCAAGAGTGTGAATTGCGTGACAAGTGGTTGGTTTAAAGGCGCGCAAATTAGAAAGAACACAGGCATAAGTAATTATCGTTATCAACAAGAGCATAAACAACGTTTACAGCTGCGCAGGAGCGGATGTTGTTGTTCTACGGACGCATAGTGGGTACCTCGCCTACTCGCAAAATGAAAAAAATTATGGCGTAGTAGGCACTTCGTAACTGTGCTTGCAGTAGGCACTATACGGTTTCTTTCCTTGCGGCACGGTTTAGGTGGCCACCGAGAGCAAAGCTAGGCTCGATTGAGAAGGCGATACTAACAAGGTCCGATTACGCAATCGCGTTCCACTCTTGAAAGCGAAGCTCAAGCATCTTCCAAGTTTTTTTCGGCAGAACGTTCTATACGTTTTGTTTTCTGATATGTTCACTAGTTTCAGTTCTTGTACCCTGCATCTAGTCAACATATATTTTTGGGAACCGGGGCTCCCGCTGCCGTCACCACAATTTGGGACTCTTGTCCGCATAATATCTACAATAGTGTTTCTTTCATGTTGATTATATATGATTGACTGAAAGGGAATTGCGGGAGGTGCGCCAAGCTGTTCCCAAGATTTGGTTGGCATTAAATTTTTCTTCTCTTAATGTGGCCGTTGGTTATGACGCGTTTGCAGCGAGAAAATGTAGCGAATACTAAAAAACACGGATTTGTCGCTTCCGTAGCGTTTCTGTGCGCTGGAATGAGGAAGCTTACGCAAGCGCGACAAGACTTCTGACTCACCAATTGGGGAGAAGAACACCAACATGACCCACTGACTAGTATGCATCTCCGCTATTCCATATGTTTTGTATTGAACACACCTTGAAGCACCGCGACAATACCGATTACTTTCTGAGGAAAATATATTGACTATATATTTTGTTTTGCAGCCATTGTACTACGGCTACGAAAGGCTGCGTTAAAGAAACTGTCAGAACGGCTATGATTAAATGCTTTTTCACATCTCGAGAGCACATGAAAACGCCTTTGTTCTTGCTCATACAGGCACTATAGCATTTGCACCACAAATTTCTCGCAAGTGTAGTGCATTGAAATGAAAAGATGCTGGATTAGTCAAGACAATTGACAAGAGACTGAATCCTATGAGAAATACAAATACTGTGAAGAAAGAATTTCATCCACTAACCGGGATATTTCAACTAAGATGCATTTGGGCACTTTTTATTAGCAACAATTTCTTCCGCGAGCGTTACTCTTTGTTCACCTGCGAAAGTCTCACGCCACCTGCATAACAGGAACGGAGAGCTTATTATTATTATTATTATTTGATTTGCATACATAGATACACATGGACACAGAGGAAAGAGGGAGAGAGCAAGCTGGCAACTGCCACCTGGAGGGGCACAACGCCTGCTCACTATTTCGGGAGGAGGGAAGAGATAGAGGAGAGAGAGATAGGAGGAGAGAAAGAGGAAAGAAGGGAAGGATTATAAGAAAATTGACGAAGACTTAGACAAGCATAAATAAACACGAAAAAAAAACGTCTATAAACGGGTGGCAAGGTCCGTTTGGTCCATAAAAGTCAATAAAGCTGGATGGGCCTGGTCGCGTCGAGAAGGACAACTTCTCGGAAAGAGGTAATCGTCTAGGGTCGCGCACTTCAGTCCCAGGAATTTATATGCCTTAATCAGTACAGCCCGCTGCGTAGCGAATGCGGGGCAGTGCACTATAAGATGATCAAGTGTCTCACAGGAGCCACAAGCTGCGCACAACGGACTGTCCGCACGCCCTTGGCGGAATAAGCGTTCGCGCACCAACACAGAGCCGACTCTTAGTTTATATAATAGTGCTCTGGAAGGACGAGACAAGCCACGACCACGAACACGGGGAGGGAACGATCCATTCGCGACACGCTGGTCTGGGTGCTGCTTTAGGAGGTGTCGGTGTATAAGCAGGCGAGCGTTGTCCATCAAAGATGAAATTTCCGGGCAGTCGCAATTATCATGACTACAAGATGAAGCAAGGCGATCCGCCTCTTCATTTCCAGCAATTCCCACGTACGAAGGTACCCACTGGGCAGAGACAATTTTGTTGGCGGATTCCGTGATGCTGCAGAGAATTGGGCTGTCGGCCTCCTTTCGGGTCAGTCTGCTAAGGGCACCACGAGAGTCTGTAAGGACGACGACCTTCGATGCTGGTAATCCCTCCTGCACGTATTTAAGGACGACATCAATCGCTGCTAGTTCTGCAGTCACTGACGATGATGGGTGGGGTATTTTAAACAACCACCTGATGTCTGTTGAAGGGCAAAAGAAGGCTGAAGAAGCGCCCAGGCCGTCGCTACGTACAGATGCGTCCGTAAATACTTTAGCGTAGTCCTCAAATTCTTCAAATAAGTGTGAATGGGCTAATTGGTATAGTGCCGAAACAGGTTGGTCACACTTTTTGCGTATTCCTGGAATTGATGGATGAATACGGAAGGTGCATTTGCTGTGCTCTTTCGATGTTGTCAACGCAGTGGTTTCTTCAGAATTGCCATTGATGCCATTGAACAAAGCCGCCATTTTACCCATGCGAGAAAACGGGCGCCGGATCAGCCTATTAACGAGTGCTTTGCCATCTGGGGCTCGGTGCATACGCTCAATATAATGTAGCGCCCTCTGGTCAGCTTGCAGCCTTAGAAGCAACTGATGGGCTTCAGTAAGTAGTGGGATGGATTGAGCCTCACGAGGTAAGCCAAGCATTACTCGGAGGGCTACACGATGATCCCGTTCCAGCTGAGACATTAAAGCAGGCGGCACATTCAAGACTGGCAAGGCATACATTACGCAAGAGAGTACACATGATTGGTACACCTGTAGCGCTGTCTTCTGGTCAATGCCATCACCCCTAGCAGTCAAGGCGGCCACATATTTGAACAGGGACAGTGATGTGCGCCTCACAGTTGTAACAGCAGGACGCCACGAAAGGTGATCATCGATTATTGCGCATCATTAAAAAAATCATGCGTTCATTCTTCGATCTAAGAAAGCATTGTGATGACGTGTTTTGACAGAAAATCCGGCTTGTACATGATAACCATGATTACAACGCGCAGCACAGTCACAGCGAAAGCTGGAAGAGCGGCCTAGAACCTTTTTTAAACACTCTTCAGGCAACTACTACAAACACACTTGCATGGTACCCACTACATCATAAATAATAACAATTTTTGTGCAGTGGGGAAGCGTCCACTATGCCATTATTCGTCATTCTTCGGAAAAGCGTGGTACCCGCTAGACACTTGTAACACATTATGTGCACTTTGTTGAGGCTGTGGCTGACGACGATGAGGAATTATGCCTGAGGCTTTTGTAATGGGTTGGAGCATTGAAAGACTCGCTCGTTACGCAATTCGCATTGTGTGACGCTCGATTGTTAGTTTACTGTTCTAGACGACGTTAGGGAGATGGGAGTAACCGCGAGAGTGAGAGAAATGAGTAGGTTAACAGACCGTTGGTATTTAGTTGCGGAGAGTAGCAAAAGCTCAGATTTCTCTGGAGCTGCTTGCAGACCGGAGCAGGAAAGGAATTCTGAAATGAGTTTGAGCATCATCCTCGCCAGTCGTCATTCAATGCAGTAGAAGCTTGCGTCTGCGCTGCGTTTGAAGTGCACCGAAGCGGCAGCAGCTCGGAGTGTTACAACGCTCTATCGCGCTCCGTCGTTTCGGCAGCGCCAAGTCGCATCACAGCGTGTGTTCCTTCCATCGCTCGGATACAGCAAGCATATCGCCTGAATCTCACCACATCGGCGATTGTCGCCTTCATTCGTTTGCAGTGAGGTGAAGTTGGAATGTGTGCGTCTGTGTACGATTACCGTCCGCAAAAGCCATGGCATTATAGCGTTGCCGCATGTGCGTGCGCGTGTGTATTCTTGGAGCTCGCTACATGGGAATCTTGGTGATCTACTGCGATATGCGCCGTGCCGTGGGTCTCTATGAATGACGTATGTGCGGACGAAGCGCAAGAGAAAGAAAGCAACCATCATAACCCGTTAGCGCAACACAGTGCGAACGTAAACAAACCAGGTGTGGAGAATATACAGTGGTATGTGAATTATAAGAAGATAATTGTGGTCAACCGGTGCATGTTTGATTATATGACATGTGCCACCAGCCCAGAATGATGTGCTAGGTTGAATTGCCCGCCGCGTAAGTCTCACGCTCGATGCACGAACGCCTTGCATGAAAATCACCGTGCGCGGTAATCGTTTTCTACAAACCGCGAAATGATGCACGCTACATAATATCGCTGTGACACAGGAACTTTCGATTGCGTGGATCGCGACAGCAACTGAAGTGACGCCGCTAAAACTGTTATTGAGTAAAAAAAAAAAGCTTTTGTTTATAATGACGTTGCATCATACTTCACGATACCATATTTGGAATTCATCCTTTTGTCTAACAAGCGTTTCCTGCGTTCCGTGTGTATTGTGTGCAGGTATAATGCAGGGATAATTTGTTAATCTTAAACTACAGTGGACTCTCGTGAAGCTTATAGTATATAGAACTTTTTTTTATGCGCTTACCCTTCTTTTGAAGCCTCACTCCCTCACTATGCTTCACGAACAGAGGAGGAGGGGGATGCCGGAGAGGTGGTGCTTGACACTGGACGAAAAGAATGAATGTACTTACTGATTGTGTCCACCGGGATATACATTTATATGTTCGTTTTTTATGTCATCCCCCCCCCCCCTTCCTCCCGCGCCCCCCGAGGATGCACGTGTTTTTTGTATGTCCGAGTATATACGCGTGCTCTTCTGGCTACTCATTTTTTCATTCTTACAGTTTTTTTTTTATTTCATGTGTCCTTCTCGTTGGTGTCTCTCTCCCTGCTCAGAAGACGATGCTATAAAAGTGCATCGATGCTTCGTAAACTTTGCCTCGATAAAGATCCGTCTCCGATCGACAAGTTGACAAATAAACTTTTTTTAGAAGCGTATATCCTTTTCCTATTCGTTTTCCGGCAATCGAAGACAGCCTCTTTGCAATATATAGATATAGATATACAAACACCTTTGCCCTGACACACACATACATAGAAGGTAGAGGCCCCTCATCCAGCAAAACTGGGCCCCCCCTGCAGTAATGTCCCTTGGGGCGATGCAGGTATGTAATAAATAAATAATAAATAAATAAATAAAAAAGTTGAATGTTCAAGGGCTGAAGTAGTCGTGGCAGTGCCAATGCAAGTTGTCGAAGCAAGAAACACTATCACGTAAAGCTTTTAGTCACTGCCAATTTAGCCGCGTACATCGCCTTGGAGTGAACTTAACGGCAACGTATGCAATGACCCCCCCACAGTTAAGCACCATGTATGCTATGCGCTTTCATTTCGTCGAAACGACGTCAAATGAAGCCTTGTCGTTTACCTCAACCACGATGAAAAGCACGGCGGCTCCAGACGCAAATACGGTATTCACGGCAACACAAGAATCGAAATTCGCGAAGGAAATCTAAGACCGCTTCGCCATTCTTCGCTTTGAGTCGTGGTTGCCATACTTACCGTGGACAATGAAGAAAACTGGCGGCGAAAGTTTCGTAAAAAGAAAAAAAAAGATTGCGAACGACCTTATTAAATGTAACTAATGTCCCTGTTTCGTTTTGTGAAACCGTAAGGAAATGATTCCTTTATATTAAATTTTACATTAAATGTGGCATTCTTTGTTTTAATACTATAATAGGCGCTGCGAAGAAACGTCGCCTTTAAGATGTACATTACTTTTTCGTAGACTCCGAGATGACCGCGGCGGCGGGTGAGATTTAAACAACAGATATATTGTTAAGCTGACGCTGAATGCCGTGGGTTCACAATTTTTTTTTCCTAGCTTTACTTTCTTTATTTCATTATAACGCAGTACTGCAAGATAATGTTTCTATGCGTCAAAATTATTGTCACTGTTTAGGAACTACTTCGTTGCTAGCGCGGATGCATGCAAAATATGAGCGATGCAGCCTCGTGGGCGGAGCTTATATTATTGCGATAGCAATTATATGGACACTCGCGGCTGGTTTTGGCCGTCGGCGTCGCCGTTGTCCGCCGTCCTCGTCGTCTGCCGTCATTTGCCGTATATGTATATGTATATATATAACCGGCCCCGCCCGTCGTTCGTGAGCGTGAAAAGACGCGAGGGGGGGGGGGGTCCCTCGAGCGACCTTCGATTTTACGAGCGGGGGCGCGCCCGTTATCTCCCCTTCTCGGCGGCCGACAGCGGGGGCCGGTGTACCCTTCTATGTGCTGCGCTCTCAACGCGAAGAGAATTCTCTTAAACAAGCGTTTTCTAGAGTTGCGTGAGATCGGATCCAAAAAGAGTTAGCTGCCAGCCTCACTTCGTATAACATTACAATTTTTTGCTATCGCATTCATTGCTTCACCCTTGCGGTGAAACTGTGACATTTTTTATTCTTAGGCTGTCACTGACTATAATTATTGTCTCCAGTGCGTTCACGAACATCTGAACTTCGACCATATCTTACCGACGTTCTTCAATTGCACCAAATCGTGTTGCGCAATATTTAGAACCATAATGTTTAGAGCCAAAAGTTTAACGACGTATAACAATTCCGATTTGCTCACTAGCTCTCCATGACGCAACGAACACTTATGGGCCATGCCCACAGCGCTTGTGTATCATGCGATACACCAAAAGTCACGAAAGTGCCCCATCACGTAGTGAGTGTTTATGCAAAATAACATGGAATGTTTGAGAATAAATTAATCTGATACTGTATTCTCCTCGCCAGAAGGCCTTAGCCATCGTTCATCACAGCCATCGTTGGTCTGCGCTAGAATTGTCCGCCAGTCACGTGACGGCACTAAACCACCAAAAGTAACCTTTACGCACTACACGGCTCATTTAAATGCCTAAGAAAACGAGCGCTTTCACGAAATCTGTGGACAGTGCCGCCTTTCAAAGACAATAGGAGATGGCTTCCTGCCGATCATGTTGGCAGCGGTTACTCGTTGTTGCTGGCAAAAGTGGAATTATTTACGTATTGTAGCGATGCATTGGAACCTAGAAATGGGTTGCACTTTCGAGAGCCTTCTAGAGGGTCATCTGCAAAAAGGACGCCGCTCGCGCTGAGAGTTCGTGCCTGGCCGTGGCTGTCGCCATTACGCAGTATCTCTGAGTACCGGCAAATAAACGCCTTAAGAAATTGGTGGAGGTGCGGGGTACGAGATCGAAGCTCCACAGGCATCGAATGGGAGCACAGCACTCTCCACCAATTTGTTAAGGCGTTTATTTGCCGGTACTCAGAGATACTGCGTAATGGCGACAGCCACGGCCAGGCACGAACTCTCAGCGCGAGCGGCGTCCTTTTTGCAGATGACCCACTGACGCCGACACCCTCTCGCGCTTCCCTCTGCCTGACGACAAAGCCCCCTGCTCAGTATCTTCCATTGCTGTTTCTGTCATCGATGTTCACATCATCGCTACCGAACAGCGCAAGGATCATTGGATCGCCCCGCTGATGGACTTGCTCTCTGATCCGTCCACAACACCATCCACTCGCGCCTTGCATCGTCAAGCTCACCATTTCGCCATACGTGACGGCCTGCTGCATCGACGAAATTACAACGCCGATGGCCGGCAGTGGCTACTCGTGGATACCCCAAAGTCTGCGGTCGGAAATATGTGAGTCAAGTATGTGACTCTGATCCACAATGCGCGCACTCTGGGGTGTCCAAAACTTACCACCGCATTCGACAACGCTACTTCTGGCGAGGGATGTACCGCTACGTGCAGAAGTTCGTTCGCTGCTGCCTCGATTGCCAACGCCGCAAACCGTCAACACACATGTCCCCAGCCGGTCTACAACCGTTACCTTGCCCTGACCGTCCGTTTGGGCGCGTGGGTATCGATTTGTAGGGACCATTTCCTCTGACGTCGGCTGGTAACCGTTGGGCCATCGTCGCCGTAGACCATCTAACGCGATATGCCGAAACCGCCGCTCTCCCTGCGGCTACTGCGCGCGATGTTGCCTCCTTCCTGCTGCACCGATTCATACTGCGTCACGGTCCACCCCAGGAGCTTCTCAGCGATCGACGCCGTGTCTTCCTGTCGGAAGTCGTCGAAGCCATCCTCAAGGAGTGCCATTCTGTCCACCGCAAAACTACTGCTTACCACCCGCAGACAAATGGCCTCACCGAACGCTTTAACCGCACCCTCGGCGACATGCTTTCGATGTACGTCGCCGCCGACCACACGAATTGGGATGCTATACTGCCCTTCGTCACCTACGCTTACAATACCGTCTTTCAGAGCACTACTGGTTTTTCACCCTTCTTCTTACTATACGGACGGCACCCATCGCACACCATCCACACGATACTCCCGTATACACGCCGGACCCATCTGAGTGTGCCCCTATTTCTGACACAGCCAGGCTTGCTGAAGAGTGTCGCGAGCTCGCCAAGACCTTCACGACGAATGAAGAGCGGCAGAAGAGTATTCGTGATGGTACCGCCACTTCTGAGCCCACGTTCCTCCCTGGAGCGCTGGTATGGCTCTCGGTCCCTACCTCCGCAGCTGGCCTCTCTTTAAAACTACTGCCGAAATACGAAGGCCCCTACCGCGTCATCGATCGCCCATCTCCGGTCAACTACCTGATCGAACCCATCGAACAACCTTGGACATGCGCCGTCGAGGGCGCGACATTGTCAACATGGAGCGCCTGAAGGCCTACTATGACCCGATCATAGTGACAAGCTGTTAGGTCGCCCGGCAGATCCCTTTTCGTCCCCGGGGTAATTGTAGCGATGCATTGGAACCTAGAAATGGGTTGCACTCTCGAAAGCCTTCTCCTGGCCGTGGCTGTCGCCATTACGCAGTATCTCTGAGTACCGGCAAATAAACGACTTAACAGAATAACTAATTGTTCAGGAGGTATAAGAAGAACGCAATGGTTCGAAGCCATTGCACAGAACCGAAACAATCGGAGATGAAGGGGACCGATAACACACCGCTTTTGTTCTGAGAGTTTAGCCTAACTAAGCAATCTACACTTCTGCCTGCTTACCGGGTCATGTGAGCCAGGTAGATATTAAAATATAGCAGAACACAAAATATTATTCGTTTTCCGATATTGTAAAATGAATTTCCAATAAATCTGATGAGGATTTGGTTGGGCTCTTCAGAAAATGTTGGTTTCCACCCATGCTTGCTTTGGCGGTGACGCAGACTTGACATGAGGGGGAAAGGAAAAAGAAACACGACGGAATAGAGGTGCGCATTTTAGATGCGAAGCGTCTTATGGCGGAGCTCAATCCGGTGTGCGTGCGGTGTCTCCGCCCTTACTGCGCATGCGCCAACTCTGCCCCCTCTCGCGTGATCGCGAGTAGGTAGGAGGACCCTCCCCTCGGGTGAGCCCCCGCGAGGAGGTGGGGTGGAGGGGGGTGGCGTGAGCGCTGCCTCCCGCTCCGCTTCGTTTCTCCTCTCCCGTTTATCTCTGTCCGGCGCAGCTGTGCGCTCGTATATACTGCGCGCTCGCTCGCTCCTTTGCACTCTCCTTCGCAACGGCACTATGGCGCCGTTGCTGATGGCGTCGGGGAAGGGGATTCTGCAGACGCGCGATGAACCAACGCGTTGTATCCTAGTCAGAACGCGCTGACACGTGCTAGCGCATTCGGGCCGGTGTAAGGGGCTGGGTAAGACGCTGTGGCCTCTCGCCCTTACACTCTCTCAGCAATCACGTGATGGCGTCGGTGAACGAGATTCTGCAGACGCGCGATGACCCCACGTGCTCCAGCGTGGCGTGGCGATGAACGCGCGTGGCGTGCTCCAACAAGAGTTCGGGACGAGTAACAGCAACAGCAACTACAGTGAATTCATGGTGTGCTCCACTTGCAAGGACGCGCTCACATCGGGCAAGGCGCTCGTGATGAACGGAACTTTATGTCGACCCATGCGCTGCTTCGCATCGCCTCATGGTCCCCTTTAGTGGGAGGTGGTGTAATTTTTTATTTAAATAATCAGTAGGATAGGTTGGTGCCATTATGGTGGCGCCGCCTACTCTTTCTCACGGCGCAGATGAAATATGCAGTAAATAACAATAAATAGGAGGGCACAAAATGTTCTACAGTCGAACAGAACATGTGCAAATGCAGTACAACCGAACACACCATGTATATGAAGTAGTTGAGCGCACATTACGAGAGATAATTACACATAATATCAAACATACGAGTGCAACATTATCAATTTGCTTTCAGCATCGTGTAGGTTAACATTTCCATTAAATATTTGATTCTACAAGAGACGTCTTGAACGCGATAAGCGCTTCTTTTTCTGAAGGCCCGCTGTTGGCCATGTGCCTAGCATTTTCGTCACAGCTATCTAAAAGAAAGAAACTTGCTCGCAATACCTTCCGTGGTGAATGAAATTTTTTGCCCTGAAGGAGTACATGATGTACATGTTCGCGTGGATGGTCGCAATAATTAACTGCCAGTTTATACTACTACAAATAGCCTACTGAAAAGACGAAGCCTAGCAGCAAAGAGCAGGCGACCAGTTTTGTTACTATAAATTATAATTTTGATCCCTGGGAGAGGCCCCTGGTTGTACGCATATTGCGGGTCTAGCGTACTGAATACTTCCCCACCGCCTAAAGACGGAAACATGTACTCGATCACCGGAAGGGGATATTGCTCTGTTTCACAAGCTTGGTTTGACGTGGCTTTAAATTCTCCGCAAAATACGAACTGTGCCGTCCTTTTAAAGCACGGGCATTATGGGAGTCGCCCAGTCCGAATGTTTTACGGGTGATATAATGCCCAGGGACACCAGCCGTTCCAACTCTTTAGCCACTTTGTCATGGAGGAGATACGGGAGTGATCTCGCCTTGCAAAACTTGGGAACAACACCAGTCTTCAGCAACAAGCTGGCCGGCGGCCCTTTGATCAGTCCTAAATCCTCCGAGAAGACATCCGTGTATTCAGTGAGAGTGTTGTCGTGCCCTATGGCTCGCACTATGCCTGGCGTCACCGCTTTTTCAACTTGCAGTACCGAAACTCCAGCCTTGTCCAGCATGTTTATTAGGTCTCGTCCACACAGGCTTGGCTCCAGCGCAGTCTAGTACTACGAGCCGACACGCCTTGGTACGTCACCGACAGTTGAAGTTCACCAAGTACTGGTAGTCTTCCTGCGTAGCACGACAGGCTAAGCTGTGAAGGTTTCAACTTTGGCCAGTGCTTGAAATATTCCTCGAAAAGCTTCCGGGTGATGACATACACCGGGGATCCCGTGTCTACCTCCATTGTCAGCTCCACACCGGCCCAACTGAACGCGCGGCGAATTTGCGGGCTATATTCTGCTCTTTAGTTCTGACAGCAACGTCCAGATATGAGCATTCTCATAGTAATCTTCTGACGGTTCTTGTTGCACTGCTAGTGCTTTTCCGTGCAGCTCCGGCGCAGCGGGCCCTGCTTCCCTGCCTCGGCGGCTGGGACACATTCTTGAGATATTCCCACGTTGATCACATTAGTAACAACGCGCCTTGATCCAGCTGCAGCTGTTAGCATCGTGTTTAAATCTTCCACATCTTCCGCATTCTCGGCCTCTTCAGTTTTCAGCGCTTTGTCTGAGAGTTGTTCGTCGACGCGTCTGCATTTTTAATAGCGGTGTTGCTTCGGCTGAAATGCTTTGCGCATCGTCTTCCGCGGCTTCGGCAGATATTACTATTGCTTCAGCATATTCTAGTGTTAGCTATTTTCTCGGTAGCAGTTGTTTTCTTACTATACTCGATCGTACACAGCAAACAATCCTGTCCCGGATCATTCCGTCAAGGGAGCTGCCAAAGTTGCAGTTGTCTACAATGCGGCGGATCTCGATTAGAAAAGTGCAAATAGACTTGCCCTCCAGTTGGAGCGGCTGAAGAACTAGTAGCTCTCCGCAATTTCGTTGCGTTAAGGGTCATAGTACTCATTCAAGGTTTTGGTAACTTCGTCATAAGTCAAGGAATTTGGCTTTCGCGGAGCTACTCTTCTGGCAAGAATTTGAACGGTCTGCGTGCTCAGAGCAGCCACAAGAAGTGCTCTCGTCCTGCTTGTCTCAGTAATGCCGTTTGCTTCGAAGTACGCTTCTGCTTTGATCAAGTATGGGTTCCACTTATCTGTGCTCTCATTAAAACTCGGAAGCATCTGGAAAGCCATGGACGCCGTTGGCACGACTGTCTGCAATGTCCGAGTGTCCAGGTCTGCCTTGACTTCGTGGGTTTCGATCCGATCGGACAAATCTAACCCCGTTTCTCTTGCGTTCGTGCTCTCGCGCTTTGCGCATTCTGCAGACGCCACCCCTTACAACGAAACTAATTTTATACCGTGTTCCAACGCTCATTAGGCTCATTTATCCTCCCGCATCTAAATGTTCATGCGGCACACCGCTAGCTTCGCGTCCGTACAAATTTCACAGCTTTCATGCTCAGTAATAGGTTAAAAGACAAGTGATCGGCGAGAGCGCATTTGGCATAGCTTGCAGAGACGAGGCGCAGAGAACGCCGCCCCAACACCGCTCGCGTCTCGGGGGCTCGGGCTGGTTAGGCCACGTCACGCGCTCGTGATTCTGTGTGCGCATGACGTGTTCATGCGTATGCATGTGATCCTCCAGCTCGCGTGCCGAAGAGCGCAGGGAAGGGATTTGGCTTGCGAAGGCTACACGGGGCGAGCGGTAAGTTTCAAGCTCGCCTCCTCGCGACATGGTTTCACGCCGCCTCAAAACATTGGTTTTCTCAGCTTCTAATGGACCGACTACAAAAATCCTTTGGCGTAATGCTCTTTATTGGGCGCGTAACAACTTCCAGTGTCTGACTAAAATTCGTTTCGTCACCTGGTTAGTGGCCCTTTAGGTATTGCTCCGAGTCCGCTGTCCTCCCTCATTGAAAACTAGGGGATGACTTCTTCAGGACTTCAGAAAGTTTAGTACGTGCCTACCTAGGGATCCTGCCGCGGCCGTCGCATTTCGGTGGAGGCGAAATGGTAGAGGCCTGTGTGCTGTGCGATGTCAGTGCACGTTAAAGAACACCAGATCGGCGAAATTTCCGGAGCCCTCCACTACGGCGTCCCTCATAATCATACAGTGGTTTAGGGACGCTAAACCCCAGATATTATTATATTACCTAGGGATCCGAGTTAGCTGGGACACCCGGTATATGTGATCACATGCAACAAACCCCTGCCTTGTTAGTCAGCGCTCTTTCCCGGTTTGCTTTCACCGTCCATGTGATTCTTTGCGCCACTGCCTAAATCGCAGTAAACGAAGCGGTCGTACAAAATGTTTGCTTCAGGAAATTCACGCCCACTAACCGGTACTAGCACTCATAGCGTCAGCTTCATCAGGTGAGCATCGCATAAGCTCACACGCAATTTCTGTTTGTTTATAATTTTCGCCGACAGTCATTTTCTTGATGCGACAGAAGCGCAGGAACACACAGCCAGCGAGTAGCAGCCAAATCAGGCCAGGTTTCGCACTTCGAAAACGGAAGGCGGGGGGCGGGGGTGGGGGGTGCTATGCATATTGGTAAAGCAGAGAGGTTTATTTCGCCACGCAGGGAGCCTTCATTGAAAAGGTGCATAAGAGCGACACGCTTGAGCGCGTGCATGTGTTCTGCGAACGTCTCATTTCTACGTATACCTCTGGCGGCTGATGCTGGCGATACTGAGACGGTAAATGACAACTGCGTCAGGTCCTCTGGTCAATAGAGGGTGCCTACTGAAGAAGATATCACATTATCTACAGAAACAAGGGCTGCATAAACAAATTATTTGCTAAACCTCCTATTGTAAAGGTTAGTAGTCCCTCTAGCGCTAATTATACACGTATTTTCTAACTTTTACGCGCTATCCAAGTTTCGGAACTTTTTTGCTGCGCTTGGGAAAATAAGACTCACTAATTGTTTGCTGTTAATAGTTCAACCGCTGTGCCGCTGCACTGCCAAACACACGTCACCTCACCGCGTGGGGAATGCAGGTTTCCAGGTATCGTCATATGATCCTTAAAAAGAGGGGGAGGCTAGGGCAAGTTCTTTGTGCACATCAGAAACGCTTCTACAACCCCATCTGTCCCAAAGTGAGCACCCAAAATAATTTCTCGCATCTTACGTTATCTGCGGCTTTCCTTGTCACAGTATAAGCTGACCTACTGGATAGCCAGCATGCAATCATTCTGAACAGTGCAAACGTTTTCTTCTATTTCTTCTTCCATAAGCCCCATATATGACTTCACTGTACAATGGAGCAATGGTTGGAAATAAGTGTGCTTGCAAGCATGACATGACGTCACTCGAGGAGGCGGATCGGCCAAAATACGGAGCGCTGTTCAAGACAGGTTCCGCGCGAGAACTATTTTTTTTTTCTTGCAATAACGAGCATGCAGAAATCTGACGGCACGACTATTTTAGGAGCGAAACATTTATTTATGCAACCCAGTTTCGTGTTGTGCTTGCGCTATATCAAGAGCAATACACCTGTTTCTTCTGGAGAGTTCTGGCTTTCCTTTATTTTGACTTACACGTGGTATCGAGAAGTTAGTCATTTAGATAGCTATAAAGGTTCCTCAGCAAAACGTTCGTCTGCACCGCAGGATGTGTTTTAGCACTTTTTAGCTCAAGTGGATATTTCATGGGCGTCGAAGCCAGATTACGTTTCGTTGGCCAGCAATTGTACTGTCAGCTTTGTAACTACCCGGAGTTATTTCATCTTTGTTAGCAGTTCTTGCTGCGTAGCGAGCTCCTCTAGGACAACGCATATGTCTAAAATAGTGTAGACGACGAGGAGTGATACTATCATCATAGATCATCATCGCTGTTGGAATAAAGAAGAGGTCATCGGGGGGCTTCATCATGGGGACGGCGGCTTGTCCTTTTCTCTACATTTTTGCGCCGAAACCCGGGAGAAAGGGCCTTCAGAGGGGAGACGGAGCGGACTTCACGAATTCTCAACCGCATTTGTAGTAGCCTGGAAGACTTTCTAGACGCTGCCGTTGGGTGAAGCTGATGTGCGAGGCCTAACCATCCCCGAGGCACAAATCGAGAAGAATGACAGCCCAACAAATGACGGATGTTCGTTGTGTGAAACCTCTGTGATGGATGCCATGTTGACTCCGACTTCGCCTCGTCACGCGGCCGGTCAGTGACTTCTCTCCTTTCCGACACTCGACCGGATCATGGAGGCCCTATTCGAAAGGCGTAGTCAAGTACGCAAGGCCGCCACGCAAACCATCGCAAAGATCGAACGTCTTCTCACGTGGATCACCCAGCAGTAAGCGAATTACGGAATATTCACCGAATTTCGATTGACCAGTACGATGAGATCAGAAGAATCGACAAGGAAGTTGATACAGTTGACATCGATTGCTTGGAAGCTGAGATGGAGGAAGCAGAAGTTTATGTGCACCAGATTATTCTAGCGAAGGTCAGAACAGAATATAAAATCGCCGACGTATTAAAGGCTCGGCAGGCTCGTTTGGAGACAAGACAGCGGATTAGGACAGAAGTAGAAGCGAAAATACTCTCCTCATCTATGGCACCACCATCTCGCTAATGCTTCTTCAACGTCAATATTACCGCACAAAAGCTGAGCAAGTCGACTTCATGACAAATGGTGCAACATACTGGAAGCCGACAGACTAGCATTCCCACTGCAGAGAATGGAATCTCGAAGATCAGCTCTAAAGAACAACCTAAAGGTCTAAGGATACATTCCACAATGTTAGAATTATCGTCAGCGTACTGTACCCGCGAAGCCAATGACAAGATAGCGACTGCAACTCAGGTGTACCTGGAGGAAGATACTTGTACGACAGAAAAGCAGGATGCACTTGGAAATCCAAAAGGCGATCCTACACGTCTTGACGACGAGTGCATGTCGAAGACAACAGATACGGATTTTATGCAGCCTCACTTTCGCGCATACACGCTACCGGAGGAAATAAATCAAGGTCAATTCATCAAGCGAAAGGAAGTGGAAGGAAGAACTTGAAGATACCAAAGCCTATCGTCCGCACTGCTCATAACTGCCGCCCTTCGTGTAAGCTACTAACGAGAAGGCGGAGAAGAATGTCGATCGTACAGCGTGTCTCAGTGAATGTGCGAAATGCCGAGATAGCGACACAGCGGTGAATGGGACAGACGAGTCGAAGGCGGATGCAGAAAACTGACGCTTCCAAGGCAAACAGAGCCAATACCAGGAAATCAAGAAAATTTTATCAGGAATAGCTACACCAGAACCTCGTGGAAGAGTCTCGCAGCCAGGACGAGAAAGCCAAGGAAAAGGTTCCTCAGAAATACCTGCACAAGATTCTTGTGGAAAAGTCTTCAGTATGTGTTTTCATGCCAAGGAAACCTGCTTAGCAACAGCGCAAGTTCACCGAAGGCGACGCGTCCAAAAGCACGCATGTGGAACAAGTGACGGAAGCACCGCTGGCAAGACCAGGTGCAGGAAGAAACCCGGATTGACCCACATGGATTGACTTGGACAAGTTCTGATGAACAAACAATGTGTATTTAGAACCCGTGTGTATTAGAGTTCTTCGCCGTCAGCTGTGAGCATCAAAGCAAACCAGCCCTTAAATTTACACTTATATCCTTCATTCATAGCGAGGGTCTCGTTCCTGCAGACTTGATGCCTTCAGGTAGTATGCGAGGGATTATGAGTAGAGACCGGATTATAGGCAAATGCCTATTTTTTTCCTTGCGTTCCTATCGCGTCACATTGATATATGAGCACGAATTAGAGGTTAAGAAGGGCTTTTATAGTGTTTTTATCGTGCCTATAAATGCCTATTTTTGGCGATCGTGCCTAAACACCTATAAGTGCCTACAAATTCCTATTTTCCAAATGGGTGCCTAAATGAACACTATTTAACCTCAAATTTCACTTTCGAGTGCTGTTTCAGACCGTTATTCATGTTACCAGGCAACATTGACCTTTAAGAATACTATACGGTTCGAACTAGCCTTCTAGTTCAACCAATTTCCGGAAAACAACCGCTAGCAGCCGTAAAATGGGACGCGCCAGCCATCTTACGCTAACGCGCTGAGATGTCACGAGCGGCTAAAGGAGAAGAGGTTCAGGAGAGGAAAAGACGCTATTTCTGCAACCCTAAATGGGAGCAAGTCAACGTCTACTATGGTATGGGGAGAGGGAAATAAACATGAGAAGAGGAGATGAGAAGAAGAGGAGAGTGGCGTCCATGGTCGAGGACGCCGCGGGTGGCTTCTAGAACCGTTTGTTCATTCCAGTGTCCACAAGGAAGTGAACCACCTTGAAGACATGGGTGTGGCAGTGGGCAAAAAATAGGAGGTCCCTCTGTGCAGCCGCGGGAAGGTGACGGACGAATGCGAAACCATGGAGTGCTGTCAGGCGAAAGGAGGGTGTAGATCAAAAGTGCGAAAAATGTGATGTGCACGCGGGTTTGGTTTTGTTTGTTGATGCGTGCCCAATGAAGAGCGTTGGACCACAATAATTTTTTAAGTTGGTTCATTACGAGCAGCAAAACCATTATGCGAGGAGGCGTCATGCGCACGCAAGGTCACGTGGGCATGACGTGCCTGAGCCAGGTCGTGCACGCGAGCGGTGTTGTGTCGTTTCGGCGTTCTCTGTAGTGTACTGCCTGTTTCTTTGGGATGGACCTCTCAGTGCGCGCACGTTTGGAGAGGCTGGCACGGATCATGTATCCTTACCGCGACACACCGCGTTGCACAGCTGGAACTGTTGTTAGGGACAATGCACCAAAATCGAGCCAAGCGCTGTTAGGGCTGGTGCCGGCGCGACGCGGGAACGGCGAAAACACGAACGCATACGAAATGGAGGCAGATTAGTCTCGCATCTCACTGCGATTCGAAGTAAGAAATAAAAAATAAAATGCAAACACATTCCGCTTGTGTGTTTTATTATTTCTCTCAACTTTCATTGATCTATTTAAGCAACATATTACAGAAATTACACATGTCGCCTCGAATAATTCTCGCAGTGTCACGTGCTACTGCGAGTGATGTCAGAGCACCAATGTCTACGTAGAGGAGCGACGTTAGAGCTCAGATAAGGAGCATTCCTTGTTGTACGTCAACCCGTCCATCTTGGATCGCGCGCCTGCGAGAAGGACAAGCGGTGTTCATTTTGAAATTTCACATTTTTCCGCGGCGCGTAACGTTGCAAATCTTGACAGACGTGATCGTGAGCGCCCAGTTCATGCTAAACACTTGTGAGTTCAAAATGCTCAGACCGGGTGAGGGGCCCTTTAAAGGTGTTCGTCGACAGAGTAGCAACTGACCCTACGAGATTAGACCCGGCCAATACGAGGCATCCCTCCCTTCTGTTTTTTTAGCGGTCTAACTACCTGTTTCTGTGCATGCCGAAAATAAAAAAGATCCATGACTGTCGATTCCACGGTGGACACTTTACTCACCATGACAGAGAATAAAAGGAGAGACTGTGTTCTACGAACCGTGCGGAAAAAAGGACAATCGCGTGGCTATGTTAAACTGTTAGCGCCTTTGTGTCATCGTGAACAATATTTCTCGCTTTTCTGTCGTAAATACAGGTCGCGTACGTCTTTGTTTAAAATATTTTGACTTTATGTAAAAATTTATTGTGCCTATATTTACGATTTTGGAAGCCTAAAACTGTGTTTTGCCTGCCTATTTTTGGCGCCTAAAACCCACTTTTTAAGTGCCTAAAAATCCGGCCTCTAATTATGAGTCAGCTGTCAGCTCGTAATAAGATCACGTGCTACGTGACGCCACCAGGCAAAAAGAGTGTTCCACATTCGCCGTACTGGCAACAGGCGGTGCTGACTGACGCTCCCACGTTTAAATGCACATATATACCCAATAAAGTGGACGGAGGGATGACCGCCACCGTAGCTCAGTGGTAGCGCATCGGACGCGTTATTGGATGGTCGTAGGTTTGGTCCCCGCCGGTGGCAAGTTATGTTTTCGTCCACTTTTTCTTTCTTCTCGTTTATATTACTATTACTTCTAATAACATCGCCTATACTTCCCTTGGCTTCATTGTCTCTTAGTTCTCATTATATTGTTTAACAAAGCGTATCTGAGTGTTTCCACTCTCTGGAGCTTGAGCACATGCACCATAGTGTCCCCGATGAAGCTGCCGCGTCATCGCGCCAGATAGCATTTGCACGGCATGTCAGCGTTCTTCCTTTCACAATTTCAAACCTCGCAGACACGGAAAAACTCCCAGGAACGCAGAAAATACGAGTAACTGGACAGCGACGAGATGCTCAGAGACAAAGACGCGCGGGCCGGGGAACGCCAATTCTGCGGACGCACGACGAACGCGTGAAACTGCGACGTATCGCGGGAAGTTGCCGACCTCGTTTGCTTCTTGATGCGACCGCCCTTTCTGCTGACGTAGTGCTTGGGGAAAGGGCACATAACTGAAGCTTTCTCTTTTTCCTGTTGGTGTTGGTTAGGCGCGGCGACTAGACTTAGCTACTGAGGCAAACACTGAAGTCTGGAGAAATAACCCATTCGTGTTTTGCCAGCTTGGTAATGTTTTGTGGCGCCACGTTGGGCGAACGTTGGAACTGAAGTGAAAAAAACTGGATATTTCTTTCCACAGATGGCGCCACCCTCAAAACATATTTGCGAGAGTTATTATTTCTTGCAGACCTTTTGTTTCAAGCACTGCTTCATAAAGTCAGTGAGTAATGGTAATTAGAAGACACTATACGGCTCTGCTAATCTGCAATACTTGTTATGAATTAGCGCGTAAAAGAAAAAAGAAAGCCAGTTTCTACGGACCTCGCAAACAGAAATATTAGCTGAATTCATTGCTGTCTTGCATATTTTGTAAATAGCGTAAAGCATTTTTCTCTTCATAGAATCCTAGAGAAAGACCTCGTGCTTTAATATGCAAGACTTCAGCATTTCATCTTGAATGGTTTTGTCGCTTGGTCGGTAATGCGTAACCAAGTAGGGCCAGAAATTGCCGATTTGAAGTAACAGTAATTCATTAACTCTGTCAGAAAACGAAACAACTTCGTGTAGATAACAAGTTCAATTCAGCCTACCGAAGAGCTAAATATTGTGTTTGTGCATTGATAAGAAAAAAATGATATTTACTCATAAACTATAATTACTTTGCCCATTTTTATTGGAGCGTACTTCAATGATTAATTTACAGGCAATATCTCTTCATAGAAACCTCGAACAGCACTTTATCTAAAGGCACAGCAAATTTCATTCTGTTACGTTGAACAGTTTTGGCGTACCGGCAGTACAACGCAGGCATGTAGAGCTAAATGGTTGTTCCTTGCTCACACTATTTTCATTGGTGTCAGGTAATATTGAACCTAGGCAATAATACCGGGTGTCATTGGAAAGCCTTGAATTAGGCTTTCTAATGCAATGCAATTCATATCTATACATTGAACGTAGCAAGCACACTGCATCAGCAAACAATGCCTAAAATGTGGAGTGGTTGCCGCCGGAGTGGGACCGGCCCCTTAAGAAGGACACAAAACCAGTATTTAGCAATAAAATTTCGTACAAGAACACGTTTTGTTTGCGTAAGAACATTTTTAAGACTACGCGTTTCTCGAAGTTTTCAAAGTTTATTCGTAAAAAATGCTGCATAAAGGATAACCATTGAGTGGTTGGAACCTATCTATTTAAAACTGCATTTGTAGTTCTAGATGCGCTTATCTAAATGCCGTTCTGGTGTATAACATGTGGAAAATTCAACCGAGGACAACGCACTTCAGAAGCATGGAGCTCCGCATAAGGCTTGGGAAATAATGTGGTTTCCAGAAAAGGATCTCCTTTAGTAGCAGTATCATTGGTATATCCAGCAAGGGTTGCCTTGACTTGGCTTGAAAAGGAGCCAAAACTCAAGAAACCGTGTGATATAAGTTCATCGCCATGGTTGTAGCCAATAGAACGGAATCGGTGCTATGACTAGTGGATTTGTTATCAAATAATAAATAACATAGTTCCATTAATGAAAAACATAAAAATAAAACCACGCGGCCCCGAGCTTGGTTCTTAAAACCACAGCAGTGGCGTAGCCAGGGGGGGGGGGGGTTGGGGGGTTCAACCCCCCCCCCCGAAAAATATTTCTGGCTACGCTCCTGAACCACAGGTAAGTTGCAGCTAAAGAATTTTTTTATTTACTCTCAAGGGCAAGTGCTTTACAGATGGCATTGAATAAACACACATGCAAAAACGTAACACATCGCAATAAATAGAAATATCCGACAGAGCCCACGCACAGAAGCAAGCGATGTAAAGCGATGTAAAGTCACCGTTTCACTTTCAGAAAAATCAAGGCATTCGTGCCACATCCCATCGTTCTCTACTACATGTTTTTAATGCATGCACTCATATACAGTATGGTATTATATAGTATGCTAATGAAACGAATATTCTGGTATGTACAATGCATGACCTGTCATTCATGTTCGTTATGGACTGTTGTGAGCGCATACCGATATTCGTATGCAGGGTGTTTCAAGTAAAGTGTCCAAAATTTTTGAAAGAGCTTTATGACGTACGCGACAAGAATTTTAGGTTTACATGTCATGAATACGTAGTGATATTCGTCACACCTTGTAACCCTCCTACACCAATTTTGGTCTACACCAATTTTGGTCTACAACAAAGTTCAGAAAGCGATCACGAGAGCACCCAGACGTACACTCTAAGTCAAATCCTGGCTAGAATACACAGCTGGAGGCAGGAGATCTGGTGAAATTATGGCCGCTTCTAGTCAGTTCGTTACGCGGCTTCGTGCCGTGTCCCAGAGGAAGCGGTCCTATTCTAAGTGGCCTTCAGAATAGGCGTGACGACACTTAGACGGGATTATAAGTCAGATGTTTCCTGGCTAAGTACTGCCTGCGGTTACGCGTGACGGCCCTCTGGCGGCTCAGATGGGGTTGCGGGAAAAAAAGATTTTGACGCTGTCACAACCCTTTCTCGCCAGTTAGGCGGTAGTAATTATCACTACGTGTAATTAGATGATCAACAGTATCGCAATCATCCACATCTGCGAGAATAAAATGCAAATTATACACAGCACTGGAATCGAACTGGTGACCGCATGCACTGAAAAGCAGCTACCTTACCCATTGAACCACATCGCCACCGGGTGACAGCTCGTCTTTTTGCGGGGTTATATATCTACGAAGTGGTTTGCAAACGGTCAGGGGAACCAGGCGGACCGTTTAACTTCTCTTTTATGCCATATGCATGTGTTTGAGCGTGTATTCAGTCAGTGAATAGTTTACGGGGGCTTCATGAACTCGAGACAACCACGTTAAGCGCCTTCGGCTCTGACTTCGGTTCGTGGTGCGCCGTGCCGCAAGAAAGATTAGCGTGTAAAAGTATGGAGAGCTGGGCGAGTCGGTTTGAGGACATTATTGGAAACATTTCGGCACGCACACAATAGACGAAAACGAAGCGGTCGTGTATATATAGGTCAGACTGGGCGATGAATTAACACTCGCCTTAATGAACATATGAAATGATTGGACAATAGCAATTACTCCCACCTATAGCCGAGCATTGCAGGAACTGCCAATGTCATCCTGTGTGGTGTGACACTAACATTTTGTTTTATCACAAAGACAAGCTAACTCGAGAAATAGTTGAAGCTTTTCATATCAGCAGGCGTGCTGATAAATGCGTAAGCAACCCATCGATTGTACTGACAAGAAGTTCACCTTTTTGAGTCGTACTTGACTTTTAACTTTCTGCTGCGCGTTGTTGATACCACTTCTGCAAAATTACTGTCATGATGTGTTTTTTCTTTTGCTTAATATTGTTTTGCTTGTTTGTTTGTTTCATTCTTTTTACGCACATGCTCTCTTGAGCTACCATGGGTTATATATTTCGTGTACTTCCTTCAATAAACTGAGTTGTGAGTTCGCGCCCGTTTGTCTTCTCGCCTGTCGTTTTCGTCTATTGTGTGCGCGCCAAAATGTTTCCAATAATGATTAACGTGTCTTCGTGCGTCGTTTCAGTACTTCTCCGTAAACCGCGGGTGTTTCGCTCACCGAGAATTTGCGGATACTAGCGGGACAAGGATATCTTCAGCTCTCGAAACTCACGTACGTTTCTCCCAAGTACGTGTGCTGTGAGCAATTTGGCCTGTTTGTATCGCGAGGTACACGCGTATCAGAGACAGCAGCCCGTTCTCAGCAATTCGAAGACCATGTGCTTTCGCACGTTAGCGTTACGTGGACGTTTTAGCGTGCCTACACTAACATTTGCATTTTGTGTGCTTGAAGTGTCGCGAGCTGCACGCTGGTGCAGGAGCACCTTTATTGCGATAGCAATTATATGGACACTATCGGCTGGTTGTCGGCGTCGGTGTCGCCGTCATGTCCCGCATATGTATATGTATCTATGTATTTATGAAAACCTCAAAGAAAAATAATTCAGAAAAATGTTTCCGACGCGCGGCATCGAAACAGGGACCTCTCACTCTGCAGCGCGCGGCGCTAACCGCTGAGCCACGAAGGCGAACGTCCTTGAACGTTCAAACGCTGAGCTATTTATATACAGCGAGTTTTCAGCGTGTTTTCAGCACTACCAGCGAGATGGCGCAAAGGCCGCGCTCGGCGGGGCTTAGCTGGGCGCCCCGTTCGTCGCGACGCACGTTCTCAGGCGCTCCTAGCTCTCCGGCGCGCACTTTGCCCGAAGGGGGGGGGGTAGATGCCTGTGCGCGCGCGCGCTTATCTCACGATGGCGGAGAATGGGGCTTTCGCCGGAACGATAGCGTTGTAGTTACCGGGCGCGCGAAGGTCACATCGCTCGCTGCAGTCCCCCCGTTTTCGAAAAGAGCACGCTTTTCAAACACAGCGAAGTAACAACTGTGACACTTGTTAGTTCACGCTCGTCTGTACCTGTGAATAGGTTTCGTGCGTCGTTTTTGTTTGAGCAGCGCGTTAAGTGTCGAGCTGTGAATGTTTTTAGTTCGCTCTCGTCCTGTGCGTGTTGTTTTCGTGCGGCATGTGTGCGTGAGCAGCGCGCTGCACGTTTCGACCTGCTTGCCATTCCTCGCTTGAGATTCCAATTTGTTGCTATCGCATTCATTGCTTCGCCTTGGGGCGAAACTGTGGCTTTTTTTTAGCATCTCGACGATAATCAATTTCCGCAATTAGCACTTACGCGATCCATTTCGCGATATGCAGTGGCTTTTACTCATTTTCAGTCTTTAACTGATCTCATGTATGGGGACTAGATACGTTTACCTTTATTCAGCACCACACCGCTGTTCAAGTGAATGCCGAAACGTGCGCAGATCAAGTATGACGTCCACAGATTAGCGACGGGCAGGTCTCCTCCAAATAAATGGTTAATTATTTTGCACATCTCTTTCGTGAACGTCCGCGTGCAGTTGCGGTGAAGAGATGGTGCAGAACGAGCCTGAAAATCTTTATTGTTACTGCATGCCTCAATAAAACAGCTGCTCTTAGACAATGAGGATTTTTTATAACTGGTACATTATTGCCACAGCAGTACACAGGTTGGCTTGATCGTGGTTCAGTGTTACAAATATCATGCTGGAATGTGAAAACTGCAGCAGATATTCAAAACAGTGAGAGAATGTCGGTGGTATATGCTCTCCTGCTGACTTGTGCACCTGTACTTGATGTTCAAGTTCATCATGCAATTACACAGCAATTAATAAAACATCAACCCACCAATTTTCAATGATCACTATCTGTCTCGCTGCCTTCCGTTTATTTTTTTGTGCAATGTTTTCCAAAAATCATCTCTTCAACTTGTTTTGTAGAACACGAGCATTAACATTTATAGGCCAATGTTTCAGTAAGCTGTTGTGCATGCACAAGTACTGTTTTTTTTAATGCGTGGCAAACGTTATAGAAACCGTAACACCGGGACTGTACTAGTGCCAGTGTTTGCCCAAATACAGGAAGGTATATGATATATTGAATGAAGTGTGCCGTAGGGCACTGGAAACTGTTTCCGTCATAAACCATCTTGCAGAAAAAACAGGATGGCCAATAACTCTTGCTGCTTCGCCAGGAGTGTCTTCCTGAAAAGGATATCAAACAAAGAAGTCCATTAGGTTTTCAGCATTCATCAGATTGAAAGTTTTACTGAAAACTCTCGCTTGACTTCTTTTACTGCAAACTTTTTTTCAAAAAACACAAAATCAAATGAAGAATTGAGATGTTGCTTGCTACATATTTCCTGCTGAGTTTGCCACTTAGTGAGAAAAGCGTAGAATGCACTGTTAATCTTGTAATATGTAGAAAAATGTGGCTGAGAAAAAAACAGTGCATGTTAGCTACTTCTTGCTTTTTACCACGTCCTAACGCAAGGCAAAAGAACAATGGGTAATGGGTAGTGTGCGCTGGTGATCACTGTTTTGTGAAAGGTGCTCTTATAAGAAAAATAATTCATTTATCGTCAAGGCTTACTGCAAGTTGTGCCGAATCGCTTAATTAAACCTGGGCTTAGATGATGCAAAACAGACATGTTTAACATATCAGGCATACCAAAGTGGAGAGTCTTGATTCGTTGCTCTGCTTTTAAATCAAACTCTGCTAATGCCATAGCCGAACCTAACTCTTCTTGTTAGTACTTCACTCCATCCTGGCTAAACCTACGAACGTGTTCTTCAAAACCTGCCTGTAAGCCACGTGCCACCATGCTTCTCCCAGTTATAAAATGAGTATGTTCTGACAAGTTTTTATGCTAATTGCTACTTGATATTAAATGCGAAGCATTTCTATGCGTACTGTGAGCACTTTCGCGTTTCTATCTACTTATCTATCTATCTAGCCGCCTACGTCTCGGGTGCTCTCGTGATCGCCTCCTTAACTTGGGGTATACCGAAATTTGTATGAGAGGGTAAGAGGTATTGAAGGAAATGTCTGGCTGGTCATGACATGGCTAACGTGAAAATCCTGTCATATACGTCGTCAAACCCTTTCCTGCAGACACGTGTGGCACATACCCGTATACCACGGACCGGCGGTATGCGGTTATGAGCCACAGGTGTTCGGCAATTTATGTCTACTCAGGAACGGCGAGAACAGGCATTAGTAATTTCAAAGCAAAAGCGTTGAGAAAAACTGACGTCGGCATTCCCAGCAGGAATCGAACCCAATCAATCTGCGTGGCAATCAAGTATTCTACCACAGAGCCACGCCAGATCTCGGAACTGCTTTGGGAAAAAGACCCTATGCAGGCGTAATGTTGGTGAAACGTCAGTTGTGGTTCCAGTGCTGGCTTTCTCATTTTTATAAACATTACATATGTACTCCTATGAGGCAGGTATCATGTCGGGTAAACGTCAATTGTACACTTGTGTGCCATCCACTGTAGTTGGTCCACGAAGCACTATCCAGGCCTACCATCCTCGCAAGCACAAGTACTACATATCAGATTACCGCTTCTGGTGTAGGTAATACCCATGTTTCTGTTGGCATCGTTACGCAACTGTAAACAACCGGTTATATAAAACGTATGCGACTGTTCAACATATGTTTCTGCGTACAAGATCTGTACATATATTTAACGTCATTTCGTAACGTTTCGCTCAATAAGAAAATTACAACCCAATCACCTTGTCTCCACATGCTTCGCATAACATCGATTCTCATGGTACTTGGGATCTGCCAAATTTTTACCTTAATTATCCCTTTGCCAGCACTCACACGGGTGCAACCAACATGACTGTTTAAGTCTAGATGAATGTATAAATTTACCTAATTACCTAACAGAGGTAACGCACATGACGGAATGCATGCAGCCCATACTGCCCATACTATTAACTGTTTGCCCTCTTGGGCACATTTACTTGGTTGGAACCAGCCGGTTCAACCACACAAATTGAACGAGGACTAAGAATGGGCGCAGAACGAGCGCTGACTTTCAACTCACCCAGAGTAGGTCTTTCAACTCACCTAGAGTAGGTCTATTCAGCTTTCGTAATGTATCAGTTTTGCCGTGGAAGGGGCTGGCGGAAAAGTTGCGGCTTAGGTATTTAAGCATACGGTTCTCATTGTTAATAATGTTTTTAAAATTTAACGTCCTGTTTGTAATACATGCTATATGTGCCTAAAAATTATTATAACAAATCACTGGTTATGAAACACGGTTGAAGACGTGACTAGGCGGGCTTGTTAGTGTTTCGGGCGATGCGCATAACCTGGCATCTCCTGACACTTAGTTCCATAAGTCACATTTTCACCATTTGGACACAACAGCTACATCGCATTGCATATCATAGGTTCAGAGCACCTTTATATAGTTTACGCAGACAATAAAAGACAGATTCCAGGCCAGAAGTAGAGTAACTGGACTTTTAATAATAAAATTTTCCAAACCATAACATTGCAACCAAGAAGCCAGTAGGAACATTAATGTTGAAAACTTCTTGCTTGAGGAGGCGCGCAGGAATTTAGTAATAATATTACTGTATTAACAGTCCAATTTCATTTTTTTGGCGAATTCGTTGTTCACAAGTTCACAAGTCACAACCACTGCACCAATAAGTGTTAGAGAGGGACGTCCACCTGGATTGCACGCTACGTGAAAAGCGTGCTAGTTACGCGTTTGACAAAATTCGTGAAACTTTGTCAGTACGTCTTTGCCGGTGCGTCATGCGTTGAGTTAGAGTGCCTCAATGCCCACCAGCCTACACTGAAGGGAGGAGGACATGCGCACGCATCGGCAGAAACGAGAAAAAGCTGTAAGCAGTGGGTAGTTTTTAGGCTTGCTTGCTATTTTACCTGCAAATAATAAGAAAACGACCAACTAAATGCACCATAATATAAATTAAAAAAAAAATTGAAAAGCACTTTGCACATTCCAAAGTGTGTTCGGCGAAAGCGTGGGGCCATTCCACTGACTATGTCATGTCTTTTTTTTTCTTTTACACTCACACTGGGATAACACAAAAACCGAATGTGTGCGTGTTTTCTTTTTTAAATTTTTTACCGCGAATCGCAGCAAGACGCGAGACTAATCTTCCTCCGTTCGCATGCGTTAGTATTTTCTCGCGCCTTGCACATCGCGCAAACGCCATCCGCGTTCCAGCGCTTAAATTGACGGACCCTTTGTAAATTCTGAAGTGTATTCCGTGGACGCATGTGTCCATTGAGACGGCGTCGGTCAGAATGATTGCAAGGGCTGTGCACAGCGAGGCGCGCAAGCAAAGCGCGAGCGAAGTAGTCCGACGCGACCGCCGTCCGTTTGCGCACCCCGGCGGCCACCTGATTCCGTGCCAGAGCTCGGATGGACAGACGGACGGACAGACCCACGGACGGACGGCGGACGGACAGACAGACGGACGGACAGACGAATGGACGGACAAGTGGACGGACGGACAAACGGACGGACGGACAGACAGACGGACGGACGGACGGACGGACGGATGGACAGACGGACGGACGGACGGACAGACGGACGGACGGACGGACAGACGAACAGACAGACAGACAGACAGACAGAAAGACAGACAGACAGACAGACAGACAGACAGACGGATAAACGGACGGACGCCGGACGGACGTGAGCATGAGACATTAAAGGTTTTCGCCTTAAAATTACACCATCTGCCGCTGAAGGGAACCATGTGTAGATGCGAAGCAGCCGGCGCTAACGCTTACACTGGAGGCGGCGTTGACGCTGGCGCTCATGCGGCGTTGCGCAGGAGAGAAATCTATGGAGGCGCAATGACGCAGTGATGGACCGGTGTTTCCTACTGGAACATGCCAATCGCTGCTAATGGGCAATGAGAGACAGAAGACTCGGACTGGACACAGAGACCCGCAGTCCGCTTTTAGTTAACGCGCACGCTGCGAATTTTTATCGTTCGACAACGCACAGGAGAAATCTCCCACCAGCACTACCTTGCAGGTCAAGATCCAGTGCCTATATACAGTGAAACCTCGGTGATACGAATCTCACGGGACCACCGAAAATATTCGTATCATCCGAAATTCGTATCACCAGAAAGCATGGAAAATTAGCGTGCGACAAAAGTAAGCTGGCCTACACTTTCATTTATTGCTTTTCGGGGCCGCAGCAACGTCAGGAAGAACTCTGACTGACTGTCAGTGAAGTTTTTAGATGTCGGCAATCCTACCAGCACTCGTAAATATACGGCCCGCACGCGCGTGTTTAATTAATGAACCGGGTGCGTTGTGACCCACGACAGCAATAGCCCTTTCCAAATTTTAGTATGCTTTTTCGCATGACGCCAGAATACTGCGGCGAAAGTAACGGAAGAAGCGCTTAGACGCCATAGATCAAGGCCAAAAAAGTTTCAGAACCACGATCCTATCTTATGATTTTGTTATCGTGGAGGGGTTGGGGATGTTTTAAATGCGAAGCATTTCTTAGCGAACTTCGGCGACTTTGAGCGTATCTATCTATCTATCTATCTATCTAGCCGCCTACGACTTTGGGCTCTCCTGGCCATATCGTTCATGGGATTTATACCAAATTTGGTATGGCATAACATGACTGTATGACTAACATGAATCACTGGTCATATCATGAAAATCATGACTAACTTGTCATGAAAAGTATGATTTACACGCCATGGCCATAGTGCTCCTGAGGCCGTTTCCATAATTTGATATATCCAAAAAATTGGTACGATGCGGCATTTCTTCATGACCAACATAAATGACAAGTGGTAATATGAAAATCATGACCTGCATGTCATGTACAACATGATTTACATGCCACGCTCATGGCGCGCTGACGGCCGTTTCGCTAGCTTGATACACACCAAATTTGGTATTGCGTGACGTGACTTTATGACGGTCATAAATCCCAAGTGGTAATATGGAAATCATGACATGTCATGTGCAACATGACTTGCATGCCACGCTCATGACGCTCTCGGGGCCGTTTCGCTAGCATAATATACACCAAATTTGGTATTGAGGGACGTGACTGTATGACGAGCATAAATGACAAGTGGTAATATGGAAACCATGACATGTCATGTGAAACATGACTTGCATGCTACGCTCATGGCACTACCGTGGCCGTTTCGCTAGCTTGATATACACCAAATTTGGTATTGCGTCACGTGACTGTATGACGAACATAAATGCCAAGTGGTCATATGGAAATCATGACATGTCATGAGTGACATGACTTGCATGCCACGCTCATGACACTCTCGTGGCCGTTTCGCCAGCTTGATATACACCAAATTTGGTATTGTGTCACGTGACTGTATGACGAACATAAATGCCAAGTGGTCATATGGAAATCATGACATGTCATGAGTCACATGACTTGCATGCCACGCTCATGACACTCTCGTGGCCGTTTCGCTAGCTTGATATACACCAAATTTGTTATTGCGACACGTGACTGTATGACGAACATAAATGCCAAGTGGTCATATGGAAATCATGACATGTCATGAGTGACATGACTTGCATGCCACGCTCATGACACTCTCGTGGCCGTTTCGCCAGCTTGATATACACGAAACTTTAAGGCGAAGGCCTTTAATGTCTCATGCTCACGTCCGCCCGTCTGGTCGCCCGTCCGTCCCACCAGCCGTGCCCTGGCACGGTGCCAAGTGGGCGCCGGGGCGCGCAAACGGACGCCGGTCGCGTTGGACTCTACAGCGCTCGCGCTTTGCTTATACGTAGCGTCGCTGGTCCCAGCGTTTCTAATCATGCAAGGAAGGAGACGCGCGCACCACGTTCCATTCTGACCGACCCCGTCTCAGTGGGCACAGGCGTTCGAGGAACACACTTTGGAATTGACAAAGTGTCTGTCAATTTAAACGCTGGAACGCGGATGGCGTCTGCATGATGCGCAAAGCGCGAGAATACGAACGCATGCGAAACGATGGCAGATTGGTCTCGCGTCTCGGTGCGATTCGAGGTAAGAAATTAGGCGAACATAAGTGGCAGGTGGTAACACGAAAATCTTGGCATGCATGTCATCTACAATGCCATTTACGTGCCACGCTCATGGTGCGCTTGCGTCCACTTCGCTAGCTTGATATACGCCAAAATTTGTATTGCGGTACGTGACTGTATAAAGAACACAAATGACTGGTCCTAACATGTAAATAATGACATGCATATTATGTACAGCATGATTTACTCCCCTGCTGGCTGCTTCGCATCATATCGATTGCCACAGTGCGTGGGATCTGCCGGTTTTTTTTATGAGATTTAGGGCCATGCCCGCGCAAGTGCGACCTCAACAGTCACGCATGTTGAGGTTGTTAGGCCTGACTCCATCGCCAAGACCGTCCTCGCCTTCTTTCGGTCCTGGTCCACCTTTCGCAAGGTTTCTGTTGCACGAGAGAGGCACTTGTAAATACAGTACAACGACAGCACCTTTCGTCGACGCGTTAAAAAGAAAAAAAGCATGGTGCCAATGCCCTGTGTAATCTAGGCCACACGGAGGTACAATGGAGCCTCAAAGATTCGCGCACACAATCTCAGAGGCCGTGATGCGTCTTTGAAGGTTTATCCTGACCGTATTACACCGTGATTCTGACGATTTGGAGGTGCGGCGCGCATGCCCGCGCTTGCGTTCCCGCACTTGCACGTGCTTGGCTCGTCTTCCGCGACAGCGCGGACAGCACCTCTTCGTAGCGTACGTTCGTATAAAACGTCGCGGGGTGAAAATCGATTCGCAACAACCGGACTCCATTACATTGCAGGCCAATGGGCCTTGGCCGGGACCAAAGAAAAATTCGTATCACCCCTGAAATTCGTATGAGCTGTGTTCGTATCACCGAGGTTTCACTGTATACGGGGTGGCCAGTGAACGGTTGTGCAGCGTGAGCAGTCGGTTTTTTCAATCAAGAAACTCGCTAGCAGACGCTGCCTGGGTCGGCGTTGCGAGGCGAGAGAGGGGGGGAGCGTAGGAGTGGAGAGAGGGGGGGAGTGGACGCGCATGCGCATTGGGGGTGTAAACGCCGCGGGAGGGATGCCTAGAGGATAGAGAGGCGGAGGGGACGCGCATGCGCAGTGGGGGGTGTGGTTGCCGCGGGCAGGGATGCCTAGAGGAGAGAGATGGGAGAGGGCACGCGCAGTGAGGGTGTAGACTCCGCGGGAAGGGATGCCCAGAGGAGAGAAAGGGGGAAGCGTAGGAGAGGAGAGAGAGGGGGCAGGGATCGCGCATGCTCAATGGGGGTGTAAACGCCCCGGGAGGGATGCTTAGAGGAGAGAGGGAAGCGTAGGAGAGAGGGTGGAGGGGACGCGCATGCGCAATGCGTGTGTAAACGCCGCGGGCGGTAGGGATACTGAGAGGAAAGAGAGGGGGGAGCGTATGAGAGGAGGTGCGTGGGGAGGGTTTGCGCATGCGCAGTAAGGGTGGTCAGGACGCACACAACCACCACCACCGGACGGACGGACGCCGGTCGGACACCGGACGGACGTGAGCATTAGACAATAAAGGCTTTCGCCTTAAAATAGCCAGAAAGTAGCTACGAAGCCAGCCTGAAAATTTCGCCGCCAGACGGAGCCGTAGTGTGGCGAACTTGGCGCAAAGTTGCCACGCACATAAGCAGTACTTCCGCTGATCAGTACTGTAGCCACACACGGCCACCCTGTATACAGTTCCATAATACTTCTACTGGAATTAACAGGACAAGTGTCGAAATTGGCGAGAAACTTTAGAGACAGCACAGATAGGAGTCAATTATATTCATGAATGATAACTGTAATTTATTTCATGCTTGGGTGATAGAAAGAAGAAAATTTTTGAGACAGCAATGATGGTTTATGTGGAATAAGGTACACAGATAACAAAAGCCTCCTCTTAGCATCTCTGGCGGCTTCTTAAATCATCACCCGCTCTGACAGATGTTTATTATTCTTGAAAAAATATATCATCATCATATATACCGATGTCGCTGGGAAATCGTCTGTTACTACCAAAACCACCAACTCGGCCAAAGGGTTGGGCGCCCGGCATGTTCGCAAAGTTTCCTGGGTATCCAGTGTTACCATAGCCAGCACCCACAGCACCCATTCCATTAAACACTCCGCCTGGCGGTCCCCATGGTCCACTGCTCATTCCGCTGCCAGCGTTACCAAAGCCACTTGCCCCGTTTCCGTAAGCCCCTCCCACGTTTCCTGGCATATTGTTGCCAGGAAATGTACCCGCCCCGTATCTTGTAGTACTTCCAAAGACAGTACCATAGCTTGCACCCAAGCCAATGGTACTACCTCCAGATGCAGCTCCTGGGACGTTGTTAAGGTTATCGCTGCTTCCGTTCGGCAAGCTAGGGCTAATTGTTCTTGTGGCATCGCCACTAGAGGCACCTCCAGTCCCTTCATTGCCTGTGTTCCCTGTACCTCCTGTACCTGAACTATGTTCATTGCTAGCGGCAGTTACCACAGGATTAACATTGGTGGGAGTTGGCGTAGCAGCAGGTAGCCCCGCGCCAGCAGTTGATTCAGAAGCTGCTCCGACTCCTGCACCACCACTGCCTGTACCTGAACTATGTTCATTGCTACCGGCAGTTACCACGGGATTAATATTGGTGGGAGTAGGCGAAGCACCAGGTAGCCCCGCGCCTCTAGTTGATTCAGAAGTTCCTCCGACTCTTGCACCACCACTACTAAACGAAGGACCAATCCTTGTGCCACTTGGATGTGCTGAACTAACATTATTCTCAGGGACAGTGCCACTTATAACGCCACCATTGCTAGTGACTCCATTAAGAGGTCCTTCGCCACTTGAAGACCCGCCACCGCTAGATACACTAGCGGTTGAGCCAGACACCCCGCCTCTACTGCTTGCATGTGCGCCACTTGGGGTAATACTGCCTGCATTTCCACCAGTTGCCGTTATAACTGTGCCACTTGAACCTGAAACGGCTGGTACGTTACTAGAAGTTACGTTCGTACCACCTTCAAGAGGACTGGTTCCGAGTGCACTTTCAGAGCTGGTTGTGGCAGTACTTAAACCACTGCCAGTTTGTGGAGCGCCTGCCACTGTGTTCGTAGGAGAACGAGAGTTTGTTTGCCTAGGTAGCCCACCAGCAACTGCCCCAGGCACACCAGAAACGGGCGTTTCATCACCGACAGGATTGCTGTCGGCCCTACCGGTTCCGCTGGAAGTAACGTGTCTGGTACCAGGGACGCTTTCGACATTGTGTACGGAAGGTTGTTCGCGCAATCTTGCGTTGCTGACAACCACATTCCTTGGGGCGGTGCCACTTTCCAAGCCTATTTCAGCACCACTTCCGGACCCGCCAGCGGATATACTGGATAATCCGCTACCACTTCCATTGTTGAGAGCACCAGGGCCTCTGATACCATTCGTTGATATACCGCCGGTGCCAGTGGTCGACGGCGTACTGATGACAGTGCCGTTTGTACTACTACCAATATGTGCACTGCCTGCTGGAGATGAGCCACTGCCTATGATGCCACCAGTACTGACGGCGCCAACAGGTTTACCTAGTGTTACTGCTGTTTCTGCCATGCCAGGATGAACAGTAACTCCAGGCACAGTGGCGGGGCTGACATTAGCGCCACCACTGCCAGGAGATGCTGCTTCAACACTATTGCTGAGTTTATTGTCCGTTGTAGCGTTACTAGTACCGCCACTTCCAACATTGCCAGTAACCGGGAGCACAGCAGATGTCCCAATCGTATTTATAATTGCAGAGCCAACATTCCCAGAACCCGTCGTACCTGCACTTGTGTTATTGCCTCCAGCAGTAGCACCACCGGCGTTTATGCCGGTGGCACCATTAAGCGCTCCCGGGGCACCCGATCTGGAGGCAAGGTTGTTCGTCAGTTCTGTCCTTCCACTGCCAATAAGGCCTGATCCATTTACTCTTGCACCGGGTGATTGCGGATTTCGAATAGTTGCAGTAACTGTGCTCGTGGTTGCATCTGTTCGATTGCTGCTAATCCTGTGATCACCTCTGTTGTGTCCTGAATAAATCCCGGTTGCGTTTTCGAACTTCCCGCTTCCAGCTGTGCTAAAACGAGCTTCGAAAAGACTCGCCCAGTTTCGATCGTGCTTGTATTTGTTAATAAGGAAGAAACATATAACCCGGCAACCTACTTTACGGCGTCGTCCTCTTTTACCGCTTCTTCCTATACCTAAGCCACTTAGTGAATAACTCATGTCAATGAATAATCCCCTCATGCTAGCGCAATCACAACGACTCCACATCTGCCTTCTCCTTAGCTCAATTCGCTCTCTCCTTGAGGTCTTAGGATTTTTCGAACCACGCCTAGTGCTGACTTGTTTCTGAACAACAGAACTATTCTGTTGATTAGGAGTAACAGACGCGCTGACATCCCTCTTCACGCGCTTCGTTATGTCGTAATAGCGTGTTTCTTGACAGAATCCTCCTCGGCAGTTCCCAACCTAGAATAGAAAATACGAAACTAAATTAAGCTCACAGTTTATGTAAATCATTGCAATTTCATTAACATTGATGTCTCGGCTTATCATTCTTAGCGACCCGGCGCGGTGTCCTAGTGGTTATGGCGCTCGACTGCTGATCCGAAGGACGGGAGATGGAAATTTCGATGAAGGCGAAATGCTAGAGGCCAATGCACTGGCGTAGCCAAGGGGGGAGGGGGGTTGGGGGGGTTGAAACCCCCCTCCCCCGAAATTTTTCAGTTTTGCTGGCGTATATATACACGCACACATACAAGCGCACGCACGAACATACATAAAGTATGGTTGAACCCCCCCCCCCCCCCCCCCCGAAAAAAAAATTTCTGGCTACGCCACTGGGCCCATGTATTGAGATTTAGTTCCACGTCAAAAACCTCAGGTTGTCGAAATTTTTGTACCGTCCACTGACGCATCCCTCATAATCATATCGTGGCTTCCGGAAAGTAATATTTTAACAATTATATTATCACCCTGTCGGGCCTATGGGCCCTTATCTGCAGCACGCACGCTCGAAGCAGGTGCAAGGATAGATAACACACGCTACATCGGCCATGCGCGTGACGAGTGGCAGCGTTGGAAAAAGCCACAGGGAGGCGGGGCAGATGGACGCTAGCCGATAAGAAGGGAGGTGAGACGAGCCCGCGGGCTTTTTGACCGGGGGGCAGGGGGGATGCGATGACGGTCGCGCGACGAGCCCGGGTTTTCCTCTGTGAGTGCTGCAGAGCAGAGGCCTCGCCGGTTTTGGGTGTACGCTAAGGCGAGTCGGTGGCTCGTCTTCTATTGCCTTGCGTGTGAATTCGTTTGCTTTCCTGCCTTTACGTTTCGCGTCGTATGTTCCGTTGACCGCCGGTCTGCGGGGATTGTTCGTTCCGGGCCTTTGGTCCTCCTCTTTCTTGTATGCGTTTCTGTCGTGTTGTGGCGGCCTGGAAGGCTTGGTGAGATTCTTTTTAATCGAGAATTAAAAGCGGTTTTTACTCCCAGCGTTGCTGGCTCGTGTCGTGCGGATTGCGGCTCACGGGCCCCCCTGAGCGGAGGCGGAGGCCTTCAACCCTTAGTCATTGTCCTGTTGAATTAGTAAAAATTTACTACTGTAATGCGTGCTCTGATATTATTATTCATTGATATGCTTATGCTCATTTCCTGAAAATTGTAATAATATTACAATAATCGTTATTGTGTACTTTGTGCATCTGGAGGTCAAGACTACATTCATATATATATATATATATATATATATATATATATATATATATATATATATATTGAAAGCGGTCTTGCTCAATTTCATTTTGTTTCGCGGTAACCTTAGAAGGCAAATGTTCGCGCATCTCGATATCAGCAAGCTCCTCTATCGGCGTATATCGTTCGAATACCATTACTTGCTATCGCCAGGCAATACAATTACTAAATATGTTATTAAATGCGAAGCATTCCTTAACGAACCATAGGCACTTTGACCATTTCTATCTATCTATCTATTTATCTATCTATCTATCTATGTATTTAGGCGCCATGGGCTATTGACAACCAAAACTTCAGCATACCCGACACGACAGCGTGAAAGAGCCCGTCTCGCAGGAAATGTGTGCCGGCGTCGCCGGCATTGTGGATTGGTAAAATATCAAGATGGAAGCGAAGAATAAGTACCACAGCTCGAGCCGAAATCGAACCCAGGCCTTCTGCACGGCAGTCCAGTATTCTACCACTGCGTCACGCCAGAATTTCGAACAGCTTCGGAAAAAGACCCTATACAAGCGCCATGTCAGGACAACGCCAACTGTGGTGGCAGTTTTGGCTATCCACTTTTGATATCAATTCAATAAACGTTAGATACGTACGCCTTTGACAACGTGAGCTATAGTCAAGCGTTGCGCGAATACGGCTACGACAACCGCTTCTAATATGTACAGGCGTGAGAAAAAGTGTGCAGACCACGGGATCGCGTGGCCGAATGCATCGACGCGCCATCTAGCGACGTGAAGCGTGCGGCGGGGCGCATGCATTGGCGCATGCGCGTCCCGTCCTATCAGTTGGCCTCTCATGCCGCTCTGTCTGACGCGGTTACCGCGCTCGTAGCCAAAACGACAACTGTGTATCGCTTTCCTTGCTCTATAGAATCTGCATTGGAATCTGTGCCGTTCATTTACGCATCGGCTGCGACGTGGCCGGTTGAAGCACCGGGCTCGCGTCGTTTTCTACGCCGGTTGATTAGCCGAAGTAAGCATAGCTAGCATCGCATGACCTGATGAAGCCAAGCACACAAGATAGAGTACCTCGGGTAGGCTTCGATGTCACACACATTAATCACTAATAATTATAATTAGTGTTAACGCTAATTACATCTAATTTAGCTTAATGAGACTCGACTTGGTCAGGAGTAATTAGTACATTCCTGAGCTCGGGTTCTCTGAGCTCATGAGAATTCGACTTTAATTACTTTAAATGGGTTTAATGAAATCTTGCTTAATTAGATCTAATTACGTTACGATTACGTTGATGATACCATGATCAACCACATTTAATCAGATTTATCTTTACTTACCTTGACCCTACCTCAGGCTAATTAATCAAGCATAATTAGTATTCACCTTAACTAACACTAATTAGACGTGCATGAGCTGAATTAGTTTGGAGTCGGTATCTTTACTTACCTTGACCCTACCTCAGGTTAATTAAGCAAGCATAATTAGTAGTCACCTTAACTAACACTAATTAGACGTGCATGAGCTTAATTAGTTTGGAGTCGGTAAGGAGTAATTAGTATCTTCTTGGGCTTGGCTTCTCTGGGCTCATGAAAAAGTCGACTTGGATTAATTGGCCACGGTTAGGTTTGCCTTATTTAGGCTAGTTTCGCTCGGCTAAATTAAGAGATAGTATGATCAATTATGCTTAATTAGATTTGGCTATACTTACCTTGACTGATCTGGGCTCATCTAAGCTTAACTTCGCGTAACATGAAAACAGCAAGCTGGACTAGGCTTAATTAAACCTGTTTACGCCTGAGTTCATTAGGTGATACCGTGCTCACTGCTCAAGTAAGATTAGTTTCGGCTATACTTCCTTTGACTTAACTAGGCTCATTTAGTTTAACTTGGGTTAACGCGACAAAGGCTAGCTGGGCTGAGAAAACTTAATTTTGTGTGCTTGGCTTCAGCTTATGCGATGCTAGCTATGCTTAGTTCGGCTAATCAACTGGTGTAAAAAACGACGCGCGCCTGGCGCTTGAACCGGCCCCGTCGTAGCCGATACATAAAGGAACAGCACAGATTCTGTGGAGCAAACAAAGCGACACCCAGTTGTCGTTTTGGCTGCGAGTGCCGAAACAGCGTCAGACAGAGCGACATGAGATGCCAACTGATACGATGAGACGCGCATGCGCACCGCAGCAGGCGTCACGCGCTAGATGGCGCGTCGATGCATTCGGCCACACGATCCCGTGGTCTGCACACTTTTCCTCACGCTTGTACATAAATCATCGCGCCGTAGCATTCACTTCCTGTCGATAAAACTAACGTCTCTTCTCTAACGTGAGTGGCGACTTAATGTCAGACCATGAGCTACCCTTTGTCTGTCGTAAAGTCAGTTCCAAAGACGTCGATACACCTCGTAACGCTTGGCTGAAAGTATATATATATATATATATATATATATATATATATATATATATATATATATATATATATATATCATCATCAGCCTGTCTACGCCCACTGCAGGGCAAAGGCCTCTCCCATGTTTCGCCAATCAACCCGGTCCTGTGCTTTCTGCTGCCACCTTATACCTGCAAACTTCTTAATCTCATCTACCCACCTAATTTTCTGTCTCCCCCTCACGCGTTTGCCATCTCTTGGAATCCAGTCAGTTACCCTTAATGACCAGCGGTTATCCTGCCGACGTGCTACGTGCCCGGCCCATATCCATTTCTTCTTCTTGATTTCAACTATGATATCCTTAACCCCCGTTTGTTCCCTGACCCACTCTGCTCTCTTCCTGTCTCTTAAGGTTACACCTATCATTTTCCTTTCCATCGCTCGCTGCGTCGTCCTCAGTTTAAGTTGAACCCTCTTTGTAAGTCTCCAGGTTTCTGCTCCGTAGGTAAGTACCGGTAAGATGCAGCTGTTATATACCTTCCTCTTGAGGGATAGTGGTAGACTACCATTCATGATTTGATGATGCTTGCCGAATGAGCTCCATCCCATCCTTATTCTTCTAGTTATTTCACTCTCATGGTTCGGCTCCGCGGTTACTACCTGTCCTAAGTAGACGTACTCCTTCACAACTTCCAGTGTCTCGCCACCTATCGCAAAGCGCTGTTCTCTGCCAAGATTGTTCCACATTACTTTAGTTTTATGCATATTAATTTTCAGACCTACTCTTCTACTTTCCGTATCCAGTTCAGTAATCATAAGCTGTAATTCGTCTCCCCGCGTTACTCATCAATGCAATGTCATCAGCGAATCGCACGTTACTGAGATACTCTCCATTAACTCTTATTCCTAATTCTTCCCAATCTAGGGCCCTGAAAACCTCCTGTAAACACGCGGTGAATAGCATTGGAGAGATCGTGTCTCCCTGCCGTACGCCCTTCTTTATTGGGATTCTATCGCTTTTTTTATGGAGGACTATAGTGGCTGTGGATCCGCTGTAGATTTCTTCCATTATGTTTATATAGGCTTCGTCGATGCCCTGATTCCGCAGTGCCTGCATGACTGCTGATGTCTCCACCGAATCAAATGCCTTCTCGTAATCTATGAAGGCTATGTATAGGGGTTGGTTGTATTCCGCGCATTTCTCTATCACCTGATTGATAGTATGAATATGGTCTGTTGTTGAGAAGCCTGTACGAAATCCTGCCTGGTCCTTTGGTTGATTGAATTCTAATGTCGTATTAATTCTGTTAGCAATTACTTTTGTAAATAGCTTGTAGACAACGGACAGTAAGCTGATGGGCCTGTAATTTTTCAGGTCCTTGACGTCCCCTTTCTTATGGATCAAGATGATGTTGGCATTCTTCCAAGAATCTGGTATCGTCCCCGTCGAGAGACACTTCGTATACAGGGTGGCCAGTTTTTCTAACACAATCTCTCCACCGTCTTTCAACAGGTCTGATGTTACCTGATCCTCACCAGCGGCTTTGCCTCTTTGCATTCTCTTTAGGGCTTTCTTTACTTCTCCTGTCAATACTGGTGGGATGTCAGATTCCTCTGGGCTATTACTGCTTCTTACGTTATCATCCTGACTGTCTCGGCTGCTGTACAGATCTCTGTAGAACTCTTCCGCTACCTCAACTATTCTATCCATATTGGTTGTGACCTTGCCTTCCTTGTCCCTCAATGCATACATCTGATTTTTTGCCTATGCACAGTTTTCTCTTCATAGCTTTGAGGCTCCTTCCGTTCTTTAGAGCATGCTCAATTCTCTCCATATTATGCTTTCTTATGTCGGCTACTTTACGCCTATTGATTAACTTGGAAAGCTCCGCCAGCTCTATTTTGTCTGTTGCATTTGAGGCTTTCATGGTTTGACGTTTCTTAATGAGGCTTTTCGTCTCTTGGGATAGCTTACCAGTGTCCTGTCTAACGACTGTACCCCCTGACGTCCACTGCACACTCCTTAATGATACTAGTCAGATTATCATTCATTGCGTCAACGCTAAGGTCGGTTTCCCCTCGGTTAAAGCCGCGTACTTATTCTGAAGTGAAACTCTGAATTCCTGTACTTTCCCTCTCAAAGCTAGTTCATTAATCGGCTTCTTGCGTATCAGTTTCTGCCGTTCCTTCCTCAAGTCTAGGTGAATTCTAGATCTTACCATTCTGTGGTCACTGCATCGGATCTTGTTAACTACTTCCACATCCTGTACAATGCCCGGGTGGGCACACAATATGAAGTCTATTTCATTTTTAGTTTCGCCATTAGGACTCCTCCACGTCCACTTACGAGTAGCCCGTTTTCTGTAGAAGGTATTCAAGATCCGTAAATTATTGCGTTCTGCGAATTCTACTAGTAACTCCCCTCTGGCGTTTCTAGAGCCGATGCCACATTCCCCAACTGCATGATCTCCAGCCTGCTTCTTGCCTACCTTTGCATTAAAGTCGCCCATCAGTACAGTATACTGTGTCTTTACCTTACTCATTGCTGATTCTACGTCTTCGTAGAAGCGTTCAACCATTTGATCATCATTGCTTGATGTTGGCGCGTAGGCCTGTACCACCTTCATCTTGTACCTCTTATTAAACTTAATTACGATACATGCCACCCTCTCATTAATGCTATAGTATTCCTCTATATTACCAGCTATATTTTTATGAACAAGGAACCCCACCCCTAGTTCTCTTCTGTCAGCTAAGCCGCGATAGCATAGGACGTGTCCGTTCTTCAGCACTGTAAAAGACTCATGTGTCCTCCTAACTTCACTGAGCCCTATTACATCCCATTTAACACCCTCTAATTCCTCGAATAGTACAGCTAGACTCGCCTCGCTAGATAAAGTTCTGGCGTTAAACGTAGCCAAGTTCAGATTCCAATAGCGGCCTGTCTGGACCCAGAGATTCTTAGCACCCTCCGCTGCGTCGCAGGTCTGACCGCCGCCTTGGTCAGTTGCTTCGCAGCCGCTGGGGGACTGAGGGCCGAGGGTTAATTGGTGTATTCATGTGGGAGGTAGTGGCCAAGTACTGCACCAGGGTGGCCAATCCTGCTCTGGTGAGGGAGTGCATTGCTGGCTGTGGTCGCCAGTGAGGCTGCACCCCAGGCCTTGTTGCACAATTCCATCAGCACGCGGATTTTTTTTTAATCCGGTTGGGAATGGTCCGAGTGTATATATATATATATATATATATATATATATATATATATATATATATATATATATATATATATATATATATATATATATATACACACACTCCTACTCGCTGACTGCCACACATGAAACGGATTCTCACAATGCGTGGGATCAGTTGCTCGGTAGTAGTTGTCTAGCGTGCGAACGGTGCAGCTTCATTTATTTAGAAAATACTGCTTCATGATGTTAAACAGTTCACATATTTTAATGAATATCGGCAAGAATAATACACTACTGTGAAGCCCTGCATAAAAATGAAGAAATCATTTCCTTTGAAGGCAGTACTGAAATTTCTAGTTATACTGCTTAAACCAGAAGCCTATAGACCAGAAAGTCTACACTTTTCGGCTTGTAAATAGGCGTTCTATAAGGCACACAAGTTGAGTATGTGTGTGTTTCTTAGGTGCTGATGTTTGATAAATAGCGCCAAAAATTTGGTATTTTTACATGTTAATTGGTCCTCTTTAGAGACGGAAAGAGTGTAGGCTTTGCTTTTCAGTATCCTTGAATAAATGTAAAGTTATGTTCCGTAGGGAATTGCGAAAGCAGCACAGTTTGGAAAGCACACCAACATTTCAAGTATGCATATTTCTTCGCAGTTTCTATCCAAAATATCTGGAGCCCTCCAGTACGGCGTCTCTCATAATCATATCCCGGTTTTGGGACGTAAAATCCCAACAAGTATTAGTGCCATTTCTATATTGTTTATTCTTCAGGTAAATTCTCATTTTTAGAGAAATACGAAATATCTTTGCCTAGTGAGGGTTCGTAAACGCTGCGTGAGGAGTCACAGTTCATTTGGGATCAGGAAATAGTGCGTTACCTATGGGGCGTCTGGCCTGGTTTCTTTTTAAGGCAATTTTGATTGAGTCAGTATTATAACCTCGTCTGAGCATTGACAGAACTCTGTTCTCATTGCACGGCTTTCCCCACTTTGAATAACATACTTCAACTCTTAATTCATGTTTTATAGCTAGCGAGGAAAAGCAGGCAAGACATTTTCAGCATGTCATGATTAGATACGAGTGCAGCTTCTGCGCTATTAAACAAAGCTTGTTTGAACATCGGTTTACAGAAGGTTCTGAAAATATAAAACTTAGCATAGCAGTTACTACCTGCGGAGTTTGCTGAAATCCGTTGAATACCTGAAAGTGAAAGAACACAAATGTATAAGCTGCGCGCCACGCTGATTTACTCGCAACATACTGCCATGCTTTGTTAGCCAACAGCCACTAGCAGTTTTTGGTTGTCTAAAACAGACGCATTTGCGATAAAAAGACTTCATCATTGCAAAAATAAAAGATCTAGTTATGGACGCGGCTGAGTAATGAACTCTAAAAGCTCTTTAATTTTATAATCACGCATTGAAATCTCAGTACCGATGCACACGACATTTAAAGGGTCCATGACACGCTCTTTTACAGCGATAACTAGAAGTAGATGACATATTATGCCTACACAGATATGAAAAGTGTGCGAGAAACGAATTCAGTGTAAAACAAGGCTAAGTCGCGGCTGTAAACCACGCCCACCACCGGCTACCGCCGTTTTGCCATATCGCGTGCAGCCTCATGTGCCCCGAAGTCGTGGCGCCGTCATCTTCTACCAAAGTTTGAGCTGCTGCAAATCGTTCAATTTCAGTCCATAATTAAAGAAAACTAGAATATCTCGATTTCACGCGCCGCTTACCACGGAACAACATGGTTCGCCGGAATGCAGACGCTCGCACAGTTAGCTGCTTGTTACGTCATGGCTCGCGGGGACACCAGTGCTGCGCGATTCTCAGGCCTCTCGCGTGTTTATTAATATATTTCATTATGAATCAAGTGCTCGAACAAATACGCTAAAATTTCCCCAGCTTGTTTGTGTACCCACAAGGATTAGCCCACAGAACACCGATCATTATCGAGAATTGAGTGTCATGGCCCCTTTTAATGGTCGTCAGAATGTCATACTTCAGGACAAACAATTTTCCGCATGTATTTTACAGTCTTCATTCAAGAATTCATTCTTTATAATCAATATGTTACTGCGGTGGATAAGCAAAGGCTAGCGGTGTCGTAGTGAAGTCATGTTTTTAGGACATACTGCGAATAAATTTACACGGCATTCAACAAAAACGTGAGCTTACATAAGCTATTACAAATATTGCGCGAAGTCTTACTGATGTCGTAGCAGCCTACTTTACTCACGTGGCTGTTATACAATTAAGAAATATACTTTTTTTCGTATAGCAAACGCATACTGAACAGCACTGAGCTAACTTTATTGCAATATCACACAATCGCTTGTTGGCTCTTATTGTGTCTAAAATTTCGGTTATTTGTTTTTCAAGGAGCAGAAAACAAAGGTAAACGAATCATATTTTACGCATGGTGCATACCTTGCAAGCAGTTCCGTCTGGCTCCGAGAGAACTAGTACTTTTGGAGGTTGATCGACTGACAACAAAAGACAAGGGTAGGTACACAAGCCCAAATCTGAAGACTGGAAGACAAAAAGGCCATTACAAAGCCTCCTTATGCATTCAAGTAAATGATTCCGACTAGATAAGTTACAATTTACGTAGTAAAGTTATCAAATTTTCGACTGGACAGATACACGCAATCTCTCAGAACATAATTTTGAGATGGAGTCTGTCTTGGTCTGATAACGAATGCAGCGCATCTGTTTCTTCCTAAGCTTACTAGAGTTTGTAGAGATCTTCGCATTTTCATTAATTTTTGTAAGTATACCATCTATTGGATTTCACATTCTCATCATTAAACTAAAGCTTACATCACAGAAACAAGATGTATTACTTCATAGCACCCTTCGCATGTAACGCACTAAATCTTATACAGACAAGAACAGGGCGGCGGGACACAGTTCTACGATAGTTTACATCATCACTGAATGAGTGTTTTTCAGGATATTTTAAAGACGATAGTCTTTCTTGGGATACCTAAACGGAGATATTTTGGTCTGTCTGTCGGTCGGTCTGTCTGTCTGTCCGTCTGTCTGTCTGTTTCTCTGTTTGTCGGCACGTCGCACGATTCAGCTCGCTGGCCAAAGTTTAACCGCCTGCCTTACGACCTCCAATCTTGACCGAGGAAAAATGTGTTCATACGGGTGAGCGTGGGCAATTAAAAATCAAATATTACGCATACCTGAGGCACAACATCAATACCTTAGTACTATTCACAGTGTTCCTTTAAAACAAAATCTATAGATACGTAATCATAAAGATCCTAGTGTTTATTACGCGGCGCTGAAAATGCGCCGCTGTGTACAAAACAAGTCTCCGCCCAGTGATTTAACTTCGACACTGTGGTGCGGCCACCTGGCAGAAGCATAGTTCAACACAAGCCGATGTTCCCCGGTAGCGCTGTAGATGGCGTCCTCTTCTGTTTTATCAATGCCAGCCAGATGCGGCTGATTCATCGTAGAAGAGCGCTGTATCAGGCAAGGCAAAACATATATGGCCGCTTGATGAAATACGACCCACTCTACAAGACATGATCAGAGCACGCAGAGAAAAGACCGACGACCAAATTTCAGCGGAGAAACGCCGGCGTCCGTCTAAGCGTGCCCGGAAAACGTCCGAAAAACGAGCCCAGCGGCTAGCCCAGCTATTAAATTGTGGTACTCATTGCCGCTCATGCAGTGCAGTCGGCACAAGACTATCGTCTTTCGACGACATTTGCAGCGAAGCACGCAGATACGCGGCCAATTTTTTATTAAATGCGACGCATTCCTTAGGCAACTTCTGCTATTTTGAGCGTGCCTATGCAACTAGCCACCTACGGTTTTTTGCTCTCGTGGTCGTTTCATTGATTGGATATGTACGAAAATTGGTATGGTGTGACAAGAGCGTATGCGAATATAAATGACAGGTCATAACACGAAAATTATGATATAGATGTAATCTACGACATCATTTGCATGAAACGGTCTTAGGGCGCTCGGGGCCGTTTCATGAAGGGGATTGCCCTACCGACTCAGCTCGCACTGACGGACAGAGGTAAGGAGCTGCTGGGAACATATGGGACCCGTAACTAGGGAACCACCCCGTCTGGTGCCTGAGTCCGCGAGCAACATAGTTGGGCTCAATAAAAGTTGATTCATCATCATCATATGCGAAAATTGTTATGACGTGACATGACCGAATGACGAACGTAACTGACACGTGGCAACAAGAAAATTGCAACATGCTTGTCACGTACGGCATGATTTACATCCCATGCTCATGGTGCCCTCGCGGCTGTTTCGCTAGCTTGACATATGTTAAAATTAGTACGGAAGGACATGAATTCGTGACGAACATAACTGGGAAACGGTAACACGAAAATCATGACATGAATGTCATGTGCGGCACGATTTACCTGCCAAGCTCATGGTGCGCTCGCAGCTGTCTCGTTTGCTTGATATATAACAAAAGTTGTATGGCATTACATGACTGTATAAGGAACAAAAATGGCAAGTGGGGAAATTCAAATCATGACATGGAGGTCATGTGCGGCATGATATACATGCCTCGCTCAGGGTGCGGTCGCGGCCGTTTCGATCGCTTGACAAGTGCCAAAATTGGCGTGAAGTGGCGTGACGATATGACGAACATAAATGGCAAGTGATAACATTGAAATGATAACATGTATGTGACGTAGGGCATCATTTACACGCCAGGCTCATGGTCCGCTGACGGCCGTTTCGCTATCCTGACATGTAATGAAATTGGTATGGCGTGACATGACTGTATTACGAGCATAAAAAACAGGTGGTAACCTGCAAATAATGGTGCACAAGCCATGTACGACATGATTTGCATACCACGCTCATGGCGCGCTCGCGGCCGTCGTGTTGGCTTGACATATAACAAATTTAGTATGGCGTGACATGACTGTATGACGAACGTAAATTACGAGTGGTAGCATGGAAACTTTGAAATGAATGCAATGTGCGGTAATATTAATGAAAACAAACAAATAATAATGCAAAGGAAAGTACAGGGGATGTTATTAGTAGTAAATGTAATGTAACTGTAACGAAAGAAAAGTTTCCTGAAAGATAACTTTCCGCGGGCAGGGACCGAACCTGCTACCTTAAAATAACGCAACCGTTGGTCTACCAACTGTGGTAGTCAGCGCAGTCAGTCAGTGCCTTCAGTAGCCATGACGTCAGTCAGCGTCAACAGTAAGCATGACGGTGAGTTTTCCACACTCGCCGTCATGGCTACTGGCGCTGCTTACTGACGCTCCCACGTTTAAATGCACATATATACACCATAAAGTGGATGGGGTGATGACCGCCGCGCGAGCTGAGTTGGTAGAGCATCGGACGCGTTATTCGAAGGTTACAGGTTCGGTCCCTGCCTGCGGCAAGTTACCTTTTCGTCCTGTTTTATTGCGATAGCAATTATACGGACACTCTCGGCTGGTTTTCGCCGTCGTCGTCACCGTTGGCCGCCGCCGGTGGCCGCCGCCGTCATCCCCCGTATATGTATATATATAACCGGCCCCGCCCGTTGTTCGTGAGCGTGAAAAGACGCGAGGGGGGGGGGGTAAATTACATTTACTACTAATAACATCCCCTATAGTTTTCTGTGTAATATTGTCTGTTACTTCGCATTAATATTGTGTCTAAGAAAGGGAAATGATCCCTGAAGATTTCCACTTCTTTTTTTCATGCAATGTACGGCATGATTTACATGACACTGTCTTGGTTCGCTCGTGGCTGTTGAGGTAGCTCGATATATAAAAAAATTTTGTGGCGTGACGTGACTGGGTGACGAACATGAACGGCAGGTGGTAGCATAAAAATCATGATACGCATATCATGCAAGACGTGATTGACAACACAAGGTTTGGTGCATTCGCCATGCTTCATTAACATGATATATGTTATAGTTACAATATGACATGTGTGTATGAAGAATATAAATGACAGCTCGCGCATACTAGAATATACGTTTAATTAGCGTAGTATACATCCAGATTGTACATAGGTGCATGCATGGCAAAGATGTGATAGTGAACTACATGTCATGACATGAATGCCCTAATTTGCCGGAAACACAAACAATGCTGTCTATGCAGCTGCTCAATGACTGCTTCGCATTAAACCGGTTTCCCACGCTACGTAGGATGTGCCGGATTTTTCACTTATTTAATTATTTATGCAGGTGATCTAATCAGGCACATAACTAAGAAAACTAAAGGGCTCTTTTACGTGACAGAACGTGCACTCGCAAACATTTATATGATAATCGCAGGAGCAATGTTTTAAAGAGACAAAAGACAAAGCACAAGGAACTGCAATATTTATCATTGTGTTTACTTATTCTACTTTGCTCGATGCTGTGCTATATTAACGATGGTAAACGTAGAAGTAGGAATTGCATAATATGCAGGTAAAATTATAGCGCGAACGTTATTAGTACGCACAGAAAGTACCTCTTTTATGGCAGCACACTCCGATCAAAATGGCTCTTTCAAGTAGCGTGTCGCCTTATATTCAACGTAAACATTGTCGTGAAGCAATGCCAATGCGGTTCTCTGGGAATATGTATCGATGTACTTACAGTCATAAGTGGAATAAATCGGCGACAGTATGCTTCACTTTGACTGAATAATTCATTTTGTGGAAATGCGCCTGCAAGAAAAACAGAACAGTGAGTTTACTTGTTCTACTGCGCAGCAACACTAAAAAAAACTGGTGAGTGCTTCAGAACTTGCTCAAATGCAATGGCCGTCATAGGTTGGTCACAACAACAACAAAACTGCATGGTATAAAGTGAAAATTTCTGAATGACCGCTACAGTGAGATCAAGTGCGACGGTTGTCACCAGATTATTGAGAAACCTTTAAATACCTCTCTAAGGCGGTTGCTTTTCCAACGTCACGACACACAGCTTTCTTTTCAGAAGGAAAGATGGGTTTTTGATATGTAGTTGACGTGTCGGCCAGCATAAAACATTTTTAAAAATCGCTAAAAGCCAGAAAAGTGGCGGCTCGTCTGGAGTTTCTCTAGTAAAATAAGTGGTACATGAGCGAGCATGTGTTGCGACAAAGCATTCTATATCGCGAGGTTGAGAGTTTTATATCAGAACTACAAACAGACGCCTTGATATTACTTTATTTACTAAAGTCTTCGCGGGTGAGCCAGCTAATGTAACTCATATACTCGAAATTGTAGTTTTCAGGGAAATAGCCTACATTAATTTATCGTACTTCTGGAACAACTCTAAAATATGTGGTAAGCGATAGCTTGCTTTATTAAGGAGCTACAGCATCCGTTAGGTAAGAAAGGCAGCTTCACTTTTAGTGGTTCCAAGCCTGAAGGATGGGCGGAGCTGGGCAGCCTTCTTTGTTTCTCTTCAGTTTTCTTTTTCTTTCTTTCCTCCTCTCTTTCTCTCTTGTTTTCTTTTCTAGTTTTTTTCTGTTTTTTACTCTTTATTTGCATTTATTTCTATTTTTCTGCCTATTTTTCTATTTCTTTCCCTCTCATTTTATTTCTCGGTTGCTTCCTCTTGTTTTCTATTTTTATACGTGATTTGGCCCGCGTTACGCCAAGCGACGACGGCATACGACAGCGTAGAACAGCCCGGGCCATATTTAATATCATCGCCGAACCTAATATCATCACAAATGCTCTCGAAGAACAAGAGGAAGAAGACTTCTGTTTGGCGCGAGCACGCGCTGAATAAGCTACTGATGGCTATGCTCTACGTCATTTTGCCTGCTTTACGCCAAGCGATGACGACAGCATACGACAGCCCAGGGCCATAAAGTACTCCGCAACTTAAAAATGTAGGGGCCCAGCACATTCAGTGCCCTGATATTCAAAAATTGATTAGAGACAACAAAACCCCGATCCCGAGAAATAATAAGACATGAAGTAGACACGCAAATGGGCAGGCTTCACATACGTGTATAGAAAAATTACAGTGATGTTTCACTTTGTCGAAGCGGGAGAAGCGCAAGCCAAGGAATTCACTGTTTCCTTGTGCATTACCCCAAGAACGTCTGTTTAGCTTCCAGGGTGGCTTTGTCTTCCTCAGTGTAAATGACGCGCTGCAACTCCTGGTGGCCCACGGCATAAAACATTTACATGGTAAAATTTGAAAGACGCTTTTGCTTCACCTTGAAGAGTACAATGCAATACCTGATTCGCTCGCCATGCTTTTCTCGGTGAACCCCTCTCAACCGCGGCGTAAAGGAAGGAATGTCTGTGCGCGTTGTAGACTTTCTTTCGATGCCTAATGCATGTACAGTTTCGATGTCACCCGTACGCCATAAATCATAATTCGCTGAAGTTCCCAGTACCGAATAAGCCCTACGCGCACGTTGTAGCTCCAAATTCTTTTGTCTAATCGAGAAGCATATTTGGTAAAGTAGAGCGCAATAGAGACGACAGGTGTAGCGTCTCTTTCAAATGTTTTGTATTTATTTCACTACACTTTACCCAATTGGTTCACGCTGTTGCTAGTGAGCATTATGAGCTCTGGCACAGCCTTCTTCTAATTACCGAATTTACCGGCTCTGGTGCCTGGTTGCAATCTGGATTTCTGCCGCGCGATGTCATATATTTTCACGTGACTTCTCGTGCGACTTCGCGCATCGCGAAGTATTTTTTTTTCAAAGCAGATTCAAGCAATGGTACGCCGCTGTTGTAGAATACTACGTTGCTGCGCAGAACGCCGGGCTTGGATGCTCACGTCACGTCAGTTTTTTTTTTCTTTTTATAATGGCTTCGCTTTATCTAGGCACGCTACATGACAGTTACAAGCAGGTACCCTCATGAGTTCCTGTTGTCATGTTTTTTTTTTTTGCTGCTCCTAATAATATTTAGGCATGCATGGATTCCGAGAAGCACACTTATATAGATTTTTGCATGATCTTAATCGTTTGATTCATTTATATTGTGATGGTCGTAAACGCAGGCTCTTCTATTTAAATTTCACCATTTGCACATCGTGTTCATGTCTTTTAACTACGCCACGTGTTTGTGCATATGTCGTAATATATAATGTATTTAATCTACACGACAGAAATAAAGCAGCTTTTACTCACCTGGAATTAAGAAGAAAACGGTTAAATATGTTGGAATAACTTCCGTACTCAACATGATCGATACTACAGAATTGGAGAACATTAACTTCCAATAGATGATAAAGATGATCGGCGAGCCAGCAGCCTGGTAGAGGAATGATTTATTCTTGTCACTGCGCCTATTTGACGACGAGAGTGACCCTCGATTATTACGCTGTCAAGCCTCCGTTTAAATTTTGCCGCATTGTCTGCATTCTATCTATTGTCCAGTTCTGCTGAAGCTTTCGCATTTATGTCCAACTGCGCAAGCACTTGCATTTCCTTACGGAATAGCTTCAGAACGTCACACTTTTGACGATATGAGCCATCTTGTTTTGTGAAACAAATACGATCTATTCCAACAAGCAGATCACAATGCGTAGCACACATGTACAACATTGCCTTAAAATATTCTATTCATCTTTTAAAATGACGATACATTTCGTTGACCTTTTTCATTTCAAGCGTGATAGATACAACGCTGATGTAGTTCAAGAAGAGGAGCTAATAATCAGTTGATGCGTAGACAGCCAATATCCAGGACCGGCGTATGAATTACTTTCCATGCGTGCACAACGCTTTATGTGTTGTGAATTTAACTTAAGTCTTTCAACGTATCTTTTAGGAGAAGTGTACAGAGGGAGGAACTAAAGCATAACATTAAGGTATGCGAATTTGCTGAAATTTAAGAAATAGGGACGTTTCATCAACGAAAGGATGTTTATTGGATCTGTTGGTGGCGGTGATATTGCATGCTTCTTAAGACGCCGGTAAGCACCTTAATTCTTGTTGCTCCGGATGTAAGTGCGGACTTCAAAGAATATTATAATATCAAAAGCCATAAACAATGGATTTTACACAGTTCACTTACGCTTGCACAAGTGGTGTCGCCGCCTTGTGGGATGTACAGAATACATGTTACATTTTATGTACGTTTGATATATCGCAGGATATACAGCCCTTGTAGGCTGCTATTCCTGTTGGTTGAGCGCTACGTTCGCGGAGAGCGTGACCAGAGGCAAGAGAGACTATACCCATGTGACGACACTACGACACACATGAACGCCCACTTTGCAAACCTTTGGTGAAAGGCCCATCGTCTCACCAAACAATATCGACACAAAGGGAAACGCCATCGACATCTAATGTCTCTTAAACGTCAGTACCAATTGATCGAGGAATACCAACAACTTCTAGAAGCCGACGAATGGCACAACACATGCGCGAAGCTTGGACGCGAACCCGGCCTCAAAACGCTTTGGGGGGATTTTGAGGAACCTGCTCGGAAGAAAACAAGGTGCACCTCCCCTCGCGGAACTGCTCGTGCGAGAGGTCGCTACAACGCTGGAGGATCGAGTAATTCGAACTTTCTTCCCTCATGCCACCGAAACGCCACCGGAGCCGCTGCCTACAACCGCGATTGACGGCCCAAAAACGGTACTTGACAAGGCCTTTACATTCGGTGAATTCGTAGTAGCACTGGCACAGGACAAAGCGAGATCAGCTCCCGGGCATGATGGAGTCAACTGGCAAGAGCTTCGAAACCTGAGCAATGAATCCCAAGACAAACTCCTGCCGATTAATCAACGAGTCCCGCGCATCCGGCGAGGTGCCAGATTCACTTAAACTATCGCTCATCTACCGTATACCTAAGCCGGGAAGAGACGTCGCAGTGCCAGCAAATATGTGGCCTATAGCTCTAACCTCAGTCGTCTGTAAACTTATTGAAAAAGTGCTACGCACGAGAATGCAACACTAAATTGAATACGATTGACCTGGCCTACACCCGGCGCGAGCATGTTTTCGTCCAAACATGGGTACACATGACTGCCTATGGGTGCTCCGCAGAGTAATAAACCGCAGGTCTCGCAAACAGATGCCCCACTACATTCTAGCAGTTGATAGCGAAAGGTTTTCGACAATGTGACACAAGTGGTCATATTGGAGGAATTGCCAGCAAGGTACCCTAGCCAAAAAGCATATAATTGGATCGGCAGCTTCCTTCAAAGCAGGCCTATCGAACTCCATTGCAAGGCACCGGGATGGAGCCCCCCGAACCTATTACTTGGACTGGGGTGTAACCCCGGGATCTATCCTCGGGCATTGCTTTTTCATCGAGCCATGACACGAGTGGCAGAAATGCTTGAGAGAGACACTACGGCGCGTTTAACTATTTACGCAGACAACATTACAATGTGGACGGAAGCTGTGGATTATCTCGATGCGTGTATTATGCAAACAGAACTTCAAGCAGCGATTCTCAGCCGCTCCGAAACCTTAGACAACACCGGACGACAACTGTCACCAGAGAAGACGGAATTGCTTCCGCGTAAATGGGAAAATATCAACGAATCCAAGCAAGCAGATTACACTACGCATCGATGAAACAGATATCAAGTCTTCAAATGGCCAAATTAGAATTATTGAGGCAACAATTTGCTAGCTGCAATAACCCCCAACAGTGAATCAGCACTTTAAAAAGCAAATGGAATCCGATGTTGCACATTATTCAACGCATACCAAATAAGTATGGCGGATCACGGCAGAATGCATGCCAAACACTTGCAAAAGCAGTGGCAGTCGAAAGGATTCTGTACAGGGCACCTGTGCATTATTTCTCCAAATGAGATCTCACCGACATTGAAAAGTTGCCCTGAGCAACTTTTCAACGATCACTGAACTGCCAGAACACACCAGGATTCGAGGACTTGCTCAAGCTAGTACCTATACCACCAATACGGGACATCATAAGTTCATAACCGAAGCACAATTTCGAATGCGATGTCGATTAGAAAACATACCACAGGGAAAACAAGTCATGGCAAGCGATAACCGAGCCCACGCGATGCCAGTGGCTGAGCAACTGCTCACAATGCCACCATGGTAAGTGCCACTAGGTAATCGGAGGAAACAACGTCCTATTGCCAGACGAGATGTGAAAGCTAGGAGACGACTTAAGAGGAAATTGACTCAGAGCAGCCCTCAGCACACCGTTGACATTTACACTGATGCCACAATCAGCGACGAAAGAGCAAGCATGGCCTGTGTATGCACATCACCACAACACAATGGCTTTCACAGTTGTCAACTTCCCAGAGGTGCAGCTCTGCGCGCGGAGTTTTTAGCAATATGGGGGCTGTAAATACTATTCGCCTTGATTTGGGAGGCATCACTAGTAAAATATTTCAGCATCGCATCCTTACAGATTCGTACGAAGCAGTAACTGAACTAAAAGCGCCAACCGCTGAATATGCTGAAGCCAACGACACTAGCGGAAGAATTCAAGACATCGGAACAATTGTTGAAATTCTCTGGAGACCAAGGCACACTCGCACGGACAGGGGAAACACAGTTGCTCATGCGGTCACCGCTCAAGCGGGTGGGTTTTAAGTTCGCCACACGCCAGTTCCACGCCACACACAGAATACTAAAATCCGTATGTTAAGATCTGGATAGCAGGCTCTCCTAGCAGAGCACTGATGCATTTCATTCGCACTAAAATGAAATCAGACATCAAAAACAGACTGTTGGAAGCTACACCAGCGTGTATGCTGAATTACAAGCGTGGGTTTACTCGTCAAAAAGAAATTTTTTTGGACAAAGTCATGGCCAACTCTGCATACACACCACACGTACTAGAAAAATGGCAGAAAGCTAACGGACCTTCGAGGGACAATACTACGCGATGCAGACACTGTCAGATGCTCTGCCGAGCAGATTTAGGACATCTGATTCAGACATGCGCAGCATTCTCACAAGGCAGACGCCACTTTCAACCTCTGCTCCACGCCGACATGAGCGCTCTACGGAACCTAATAAAGTCAGACCACGAGCACAGAAAGCTCTCGCAATATACGGTTGTCAAAGTGGCCTGTTTCGAGTGGTGCACAAGATGTCGCCTGACCCATGCGAAGGCGTGACATGAAACTGCTTCTCACCCTTTATTCCCTTTACCCCTTTTTCACCTCATCCCCAACAGCGGCCAAGAGTCGTCGTTTCCTTTAATAAAGGTGATGTTCATTCATTTCTGCGGGGAAAAAAATTGTCTGTGTAACTATAAGAGCGTGTGGTTAGTGAAAAGCGCTTGTGTAGTATTTTGACGAACACCAATTTTGCCTTCTTTCACCAAGAAATGTATCCGGGGATAGAGCGTGAGTCAATAGCCCTCACTGAGAATTAATAAAAATAATAACAATGCACTACCATAAAATGGCAAACAAATCTAGAGAATGAGAAGTTGTACACCATCAACCTCGGCTCATATTTGCGGAGTTTTCTATTTCGTGTATGGAACCAACGAGGACTCGTGCCAGGGCCCGGCAGGCGAGTACAGCCAGAGGATTCCTGGAATGAGGGACCCTCCCACCTAGGGTGACCCCGAGCTTACGAGCTCGGGAAGACTGTTTCGGGACATTAAACGCTTATTTAATCACCATCATCATTATGGAAAGCATGGTTTTCCAATTTTGGGAGCTAGTTACTACGAAATTCTGAAAACTTTGGCAAGAAACTTTGATTGCTCCTCGACGATGCTGTATACGTGTTAGTAAAGAAGCATACTTTGAAGGGCCCCGCCAATACTTTTGCAACTTTGCCAGAAAATGCTGCGGATCGGTAGCCGAGGCTCCTTGGAACATGTAAGCCAAGCGGAATGCGGTTTGTGGGGTTATTTGGGATTATGGCATTAAAAGAATTCAGCATCGTGAGCCGCTTAGTTATTGCAGCCGTCGCCTGGTGCCGCAACGTGGTAGCTCAACGGAATATAAATTAGATTGGCGTCTTTTAGTCTGTCCGTCATTCCGGTAACGCACAAGAGTAGCGTAGGCTAATAGCGGATAGCGTGTGACATAGCTAGCACCATATCAAGTGGCGCCAGCTATGGTAGATAAAAAGCAGCGAACAAACACGTAATCTGTGACCTCCAATATGCCGGGTGCGCCCATGGACACTCGCTAAGCCTACAGCATCAATTATTCGAATATGGCTCTCGAATACGTGCCGAATCGACACGAATACATTGCTATCAAAGCTTAAGGACATGAGCCTAAAGCAAATAAAAGCATCAGTTCGAAGATAACGAGCTATGGAGCGCACGACGACCACTCAGTAGATTCGAGGTGGACGGCAACCGCTTTCCGTGGTGCGGCCATGTACTCCGAACGCGCACGTGCGAAATTCACACCTGGTGTTCTGGTATACGCAAAGCATTTTGCGTATATCAGTGTGCCGGACAAACTAAAAAAACGCTGTTAGTGCACTCGCGATCACCCTGAAAGGTAGCCGCCGTTAGCTTAAGAAAAAAAAAAAGAAAAGAAAACAATAGGTCGTTGCGCGCGCTGGAGAATCAATGTAGCTTATTGTCCCCTTGTCATCGTAATTTTTTTATTTCAACAGAAAAAAAAGGGAGAAACAAGCACGAATACTTGTGCTCCTTGTTTCGGGTTTCTTTTCTTTTTTTGCACGAAAGTGATCCAGCATCTAAACGGTGATGGAAAACATAGAATTTTTTAAATAAAAATACTACACAAATTAGTAGTATTTGTAAAAAGCTTTGTTGATAAAATTAAAATCAGACGAGTGGTCATCTAATTTGTCAGGGCTTTTATTACAAGGCTCCACTGGCGTGGACAGTAATGCTGACCTTCCTCCAACGCAATCTAAAAAAAAAGGTCGTTTTTAGAGCGTCTTTTTGTGACGCAACAACGAATGATCGTAACCTAGCTCGCCTGCGTAGCTTTTTCTAAAGAAACTGTGCCCTCGTTTCTTTCTTTCCGAGAATTCCATCTCCAGCCAATACATATTCAGCTTGCCGTTGATGACCTGACAGTACTAGGGACGCGGTGACAGCGCAAGGAAAGCAAAGCGAGCTGGATGGCACTTTGATTAAATGAGAGTCATTCCCTTTTCTGTTCTGTCTGATGTCCTTCTTTTCTATTTCAGTAAATTAATGACGATTGTAGCTGTGTGAGAAAAAGACGCTTCAAATACGTTTTTTTTTTCTGGAGGACTGTGGGAATTATGGGCGTGTGAAATGACAATGACCCTGCAGTGCCCTCTACTATAGCATCGGCTTGGTGGCTCGATATAAGTTTACCTACCCCCCTACATGTACCCTCATTATGAAGGTATATGTAAACTGGTTGCGAACCTTCCGTAGAAGCCCATGTTTCAAGAATGCGGGGCTCGGGGCCAACTGTCGCCATCATTAGGTGTCATGGGGACTACTAACAGCTAGCAAAACAGAAATCAATGACGTCACAATCGCTAACGATGTCTTGCGTTTACACTACAACGCGCGAGCTCATGCAATATAACTGCATAGGTTTTAGGTCCCAAAGCCAAGATATGATTGTGAGAGGCGCCGTGAAAGAGAGCTCTGGAAATTTTGTCAACCTGGGGTTTTTTTTTATGTGCACCTAAATTCTAAGCATGAGGTCCTCCAGCTTTTTACCTCCATCGAAATGCGGCCGCCATTGACCTCAATTCGATACCGCGCCGTTCGGCCCAGGCGTCGAGAACTATAACCAGATCACCTCGACAAGGTGGAATACCTTGTGTAGCGACCACTATTATGAGCACACTCTCTACGGGTTCTTCCCGTCGCCGTCATGTTCCGTATCAAGTCCACATCTATAAGATCCCTCGCGCGTCCTATGTTCTCCCCGCGGCTGAAAGAGCGCGGGCGGGGGGCGACATAGGCGGCTGAAGCAGAGACCAAACGAGCCGGTCTATCTCCGTTGCACGGAGGGGGGCATGCCATAACATCACCCCGCGTGTGAGGTACGCCGTTGATTGCTGCTCAAGCGGAGAGGAAACACCCTGCCTGTTTTGAAGGATCATGAAAGGATGCCGGAGGGGGAGGGGGAGGGGGGCTTTGCCACTCGGGCGCAATTGTGAACTTTTGTTTTAAGAACGCGGTGGCGATCGCCGCCGCGCCCGCGCGCTATCTTGGCGGGTACAACCAAACGGCTCGTATACCCTTCTACGTGCTGGGCTCTCTACGCGAAGAGACTGGACGAAAACCGTTTCTATCCCTGGAGCGGGCGTATTCTCTTACAACAGCGTTCTGTATAGAGTAACGCGAGATCGGATCCAAAAACTAGGACGACGCTTGAGTTTCGCTTCCAAAAGTAGAACGCGATTGCCGAATTGGACCACGTTCGTATCGCTTTCCCGATAGCTTGCCTGGCTTCGCTTCTTGTTGGATACCTATACCATTCCGGAATGAAAGTCAAAGTGCGGACGCCCTCCGGCTCTTACATCCATGGATGCGGCGCGATGAAACACAGCGGGGCGATGCCGTTTGGAAGCGCGCCCGTGGACCCTGTCCGCCAGCTCGCAGGTGATAGTCAAGCCTCTGCAACGCTGAAGAACACACGAGGTGTGCGTACACCCTAAGGTAAATAGTCTATATAAATAGTTCGTCGTTAGTATGAAAGAGGATGTGTTCGTGGTGGCGGAGTGACTAAACGCAGCGCACCGCGGAGCGAGGGGTCGCGTGTTTGAATCCCCGGTCCCACTCGAACCAACGATTTTTCATTCTTTCTTTATTTGCATTTACCTCGACTTTTCGTTCACGGAAAACGGAGATTTTTCGCTCACCACCATTGACGCCGCCGCCGACACCGAAATTTCTGCGAAACCAGTTCTCTAACGCTGTCGCGTTAAAAGGGTAAGCTGCGAGCCTTCGTATAACATTACTATTTGTTGCTATCACATTCATTTCTTTGACCTTGCGGTAAAACTGGGGTTTTGTTTAAGGTTCCCCTCGTTTACTTCTTTTTGATCACAATTATTTTTGCGTCTGCGCAGCTCGCCAGTTGCCGTATGCGAGAGAACGGGAGGGTGGTTAAGGAAGGTCGATTCCACGAAGGATCAAAAAAACGTGGTGTACTTGACGTCTCCGATTTTCCCGGTAATTTTGTATATTATGCCCGCATCATCAAATAGCGCGAAATCACAATTTGTTTTCAAATAAAAAATTTTTTTGAAGCAAGGAAAAATAGACAAGCGTCGCCGGGTGACGATGGCCATTTTACGAAGAGTGCGTTTTTCGTAAATTCGCGATCATGCTAACAGCCACGCAAGCTCTATATCACAAATATCTTTCTGCGTGGCGCAAATAGAAGTAAAGAAGAAATAGCTCATGTGATGTTCTCTAATTCTTGGCAACTCACGTATTTTTAAAAATTCTCGAAAAACACTGTGTTTTTGAAACTTGCTCGTTTTTGGGGTACAATTTCTGCTTCTGTGAACGTCATAGCTTGTTCATATTTACAGCATTGATAGGCCTTTACGCGAATAGTTATCCTCTGCATTTGTATTTGTCTAGTAATTTTTGAAGTAAGGAATTTTGTAGCTCAAAACATCAAAAAAGCATAACTGTTGGTCAATTTAAACTCTATAATAAAAAAAAACCCCACTCTCAATTTTGCTCAAAATTATTTAGGTTGTTCTCAGAGGACTTCAGAATGATATTCTAGAAAAACATGTTGCATCATTTTCATCAGAACAAACTTACAAATTTTCAAACATTGTGTTTTCAGAGTGTGTTCGCTACTGCGTAAATGACATCTCTTGTGGCAAGAAAATACGATAACACGCTTTTATTCTTCTCTGAAGGTCGCGAAATAACAGTAATGAGGCATTTTCGGGGTGTGGAAATTGTCTGTAAGAAAACGACCACTTGAATGAAATGCATATGAGTAGTTCGCGACTTCGCAAGTGTTCGTTATCCCTCAGTCCAAAGGCAGCCCCTCCAGTCGTGTCCTTCTTTTTCTTTCTTCTGCTTGGCCAGAACGGAATTTATATCCTGGATGCTAACCAATAGAATCTCTTTATATCGTGCTGTGCCAGAATCGAAAAGGTTGGTATAAAAGGCAAGGTCTCTTCAGGAAAGGAAACAAGCTTCTAGAAAGTAGTCGTCAAAAGGTTGAGTTTTGCTAGCACAAAATTGCATATTTTCCAACCGTATGCGATTAACAGAGTTTAAATCGTGTCGATTACGTGAATCCTCGGTGGCAGTAGTTCTGGCAATGGACGAAGCACGTTTTTTGCGATTCTCACCTGGTCTGCATAGACAAACATACCGTGACAAGATGCCTCACACAGAAGTAAAGAGTTTCTCCTACCCCCTCTTTCATTTCTGGAAGCACTTGATCTCGCAGGCCAGGTCCACTGATCAGGTCAGTTTTCTTTGGCTTGCCTGGCAAATGCGCAACCACTTCAATTGTTGACCGTATTAAACCGCCGTGCGTTGCGCGAGCCCGCACAACGCACGCTACTCCGCTTACACTAAGGCGCGAAGCGCGGGCCACTTTATCTCCAACACAATCCGTGTACGGTGCGCATCCAAAGAAGGGGTCGGGCTGCGATGCGCAAATATGTATCGTGTAACCTACGCAATCTACGTCCCAGCATTCTGTGCTGCCGAGAGACAAACCCGGACGAAGCATGTGTGGCGGTGGTCCTCAGGTTGCACTGCGGTGCTCGCCGGTCGGCACTGTCACCGTTTGTGGATTCTTAATTTACAACCGTGTTAGAAGGTAACCCTCATCTACGCAGTTTTTCTTCAAGCATCAGTGGTTTTGTATTAGCACGGTTTATTGAAAAATAAAAGTAAAGTACACAGACATGAAAAGGTGCATGCTGCCCGTCTACGAGGACTGCAACGATGTCGCGAACTACTCAAATGCACTAAAGCAAAACTGCGAACCGGCCTATTAGGAAAGCTTTCATTTTCAACGATTTTCTGCAAAAAACGCGGGGATAAGAAGAAGCAACACAGGAGTTGTTAGTTGTACGCGTCTTTATGTTGCTTCTCCTCGTCTTCGCGTTTTTTGCGCACCGTGAAGATGTATACTCAAATGCATTTCATTCAAGTGGTCGTTTTTTTACAGAGCACTTTCCACTCCCCCGAAAATGCCCCATTATTGTTATTTCGCGACCTCAGAGAAGAATAAAAGCGTGTTATCGTATTTTCTTGCTACAAGAGATGTCATTTACGCAGTAGCGAACACACACTGAAAACACAATGTTTGAACATTTGTAAGTTTGTTCTGATGAAAATGATGCAACATGTTTTTCTAGAATATCATTTTGCAGTCTTCTGAGAACAATCCCAATAATTTTGACCAAAATTGAGAATGGTTTTTTTTTATTATAGAGTTTTAAATTGACCAACCGTTTTGCTTTTTTTTGATGTTTTGAGCTACAAAATTTCTTACTTCAAAAATTACTAGACAAATAAAAATGCAGAGGATAACTAATTTGCATAAAAGGCCTATCAATGCTGTAAATATGAACTAGCTATGATGTTCACAGAAGCAGAAATTGCGCCCCAAAGACGAGCGAGTTTCAAAAACACAACGTTTTTCGAGAATTTTTAAAAATACATAAGTTGCCCAGAATTAGAGAACATCATATGATCTATTTCTCCTTTACTTCTATTTGTGCCACGCAGAAAGATATTTGTGATATACAGCTTGCGTGGCTGTTAGCGTGATCGCGAATTTTCGAAAACGCAGTCTTCGTAAAATGGCCATCGTCACCCGGCGAGGCTTGTCGATTTTGCTTGGCTTCAAAAAATTTTTTTATTTGAAAACAAATTGTGATTTCGCACTATTCGGATGATGCGGGAATAATATACAAAATTACCAGGAATATCGGAGACATCAAGTATACCACGTTTTTTGATCTTTCGTGGAATCGACCGGAAGACTTGAGAAACAAGATTATTGTATTAGACTGATATTCCACTTGTGTACACGAAAATGCTTTGAAGATTTTTTTTTTTTAAATTACATATTGTTACAAGGAACTTCGGTTTGATTCGGCGAGTTCTCAGCGCCTCGAACGTACGGACAGTGCCGTATCACGTCTCATACGGGGTTTGAGATTGTCCTTTCCAATGAGAACGTTATAGACGCCTTCCGCAATGCCTTTTAAAAGGTGTCCCACTTTATCTTCCTCTGACATTCGACGGTCGATGGTCTTATACAGCTTGAGAACTTCTTGAATATATGTCGTGCAAGTCTCACCGATGACCTGAGCTCTTTCAGCTCAAGCTGTTTCTGATCGTTTCTTCTTACTGTCCGAGTCCCCAAAGCACTTCTTCATTTCGTCAACCATACTGCTCCGTGTAGTAAGCGTGTCAGCGTGGTTTTCATGCCAAACCAGGGCTGTGTCCGACAAATAAAAAACGACATGCCTGAGCCTGGTAGGGTTCCACTTGTTACGTTCGCATTACCCTTCCTAATGCGTCAGCCATTCATCGAAGTATCCTTCTGGCTTTGCTGAGAACGGCCCGTGGCTCTCGCTAAAGCTGGTACAGCGCTGTTCTGTCAGAGGTATTGCTGAGGAGGTCATTTGGACCACAGACATGGTGGGGCGCCATGGCGAAATTCCGGCAAGGCGACGGCTCCTACGAAGTTCTGGTGCTGACGGCTCCGTCGCAGGTTTTCGTGGGAGGTACCCAGCACCTCCACCAAATGTTACAAGGAAGGAGTTGACCAGAAGGTTGAAAAACAGGCGAACCTGGATGACCGCTGTTTATTTCCCGATAGGGGTCTCGAGACAACACAACAAACGTCGTTTTCCTTTACCACCTTCTTCTGCATGTTCATGCGCGCTTCATGCGTCGTGGTTTGCAACCGCTCGTGATAATATAATGCAACGGGTCACATGCACCATGGCAAATTGTTAAAAAAAATCAGAAGCCCTTCTCCTATCGGGGAAAAAAGGGGCAAATGAAGCTTCACGGGTGCGTGCTTGATATACTTTCTTTCTTTCTTTCTTTCTTTCTTTCTTTCTTTCTTTCTTTCTTTCTTTCTTTCTTTCTTTCTTTCTTTCTTTCTTTCTTTCTTTCTTTCTTTCTTTCTTTCTTTCTTTCTTTCTTTTCATCTTTCTTTCTTACTTTCTTTCTATCGCATTGCACACTGCTCTTGACTGTTTCCTTTCTCCATGCCTGCAATAGTCCCTCAATCCACGGCGCTTAGCAGTGAAGGACCTCAATTGCTACAGGAAATAATGCCGATCATTCGTACATATCCAGGCAAAAAAGTAATGTGGTAGCGTGAAACGACAAGTCAACTCGGTAAAAGATCAGACTCCCATATCAGAAACGGCTGATCACCGACAAGCCCACGGTCGAGATAGCATCAGTTATCGGATAACGACGCATACAAATGCGCATGTGATCAGCGAACCTTTAAGGGCCGCGTTTCTATAGGCTCGGCTGCAAAAGTTTTTTTTTTTTTCGCATACTGCGCCGCTACTAAAATCTGTGAGGTATAAAAGCTTTGCTTAAAACTCAGGTTACCCAATAAAAAAAAACACTGGAGCGAGGCACCAGCTGTGGAAAGGGTCACTTTTGAGGCCGTACAAAACGCGCCATTTCTTCGTGTAGCATGCCACATTCATCGTCAAGAAGGACGACAGCACGCCGGCCGGCCGCCAGCGTTGTTGACGGTAGCCAACAGTCACAGGTACGTTTACCTACAACTGCTGTGGGCTAGCTAAGCGTTCATGAATCGTCACGCCTGTGAACGAAACATACCGACGGCGGATGCGCGCGGGACCACTGCACCTTGCGGAACGAACAATGAGCCAAACTAAACAAAAGTTCACATTAGCAGATTCTCTACATACGGGCGCTATTTCCGGCGATCGACCGAAAAATGAGGCTTTCAGCTGCTTAGAGAAACCCCAGATAAGGAGTAGATTGCTAATTTACCATTGTCATTTATAATTTAAAATCTTTAAAATAATTCCTTGCACTTTTTTCAGAAGAGCATCGCGAAATTTTAAGAAAACATGGAAAAGCAAAGACACATAGAAACACAGGCGCACACAAATATCAGCGCCTGTATTTATGTTTATCTCTGTTTGTCCAGGTTTTCTTAGTCTCGCGATGCTGTTCTCAGGAGCATGCAAAGCCAACTAGCCCGGCAGTACCAATGCAGCAAGTCCGTTGAGTTTTTTGGTTTTCATTATTTCTGCCCACCTGACCTACTCACTGATCAATCGTAGGCCGCACGTTGATGTCGGTCGCAATATGTTTTCGAGCGTTTGTGGTTGCAATTTTCGTGACCGATATGAATCGGTCATGACGTTAACGTACGTGGACTACAGTGTCGGAGCCATCTCATTGCGTTTCGCGAAAGTCACTGCACAGTTTTCACCCTAATCCATTAATTCACCAGCTGATAGAAATCACGCATTTCAAAAAAATTGTAATTTCATACATACACTCTTTTTTCCTTCGTGGCTACTACAATGTAGAAAATTGTATTTATTTAGGCCAGAAAGAAAAATAAAGGCAATGTCTCACGAAGTGACTTGACAAAGTCGTTGGCATTATTAGCATGATAGTCTTCTGCAGCTAGGTCTACACAATACATTGGATGAGTTAATCGAGGCACAGCGCATCGCACAATACGAACGCCTATCCAGAACTAAAACAGGCAGGCAAATATTGGATCGGCTAGGTATTGCGTATCACACTCAGCATGGCGTCAAAGAAGATATGCCCAGACACATTAGAGGCGTGATAACCGTCCTTCCTATACCTAAGAATATGCATCCCGCCCACCATCAGGGCAGACGGGAAAGCAGGGCCCGCGATATACAAAGGAAATTTGGTAAGAGCATGGACACCGTATTCGTAGATGCAGCTAGATATAGACACAAGCGCGCCTACACAGCCGTGGTTATAAATAATGAGGGAAAATGTTTAACTAGTGCTACCGTCCGTACGCCACACGTAAAAACCGCAGAGGAAATAGCTATCGCATTAGCCATAGCACAAACACAAGCTGACGTAATAGTCAGTGATTCGCAGACGGCGATAAGAAACTTCGCAAACGGTAGAATCTCCCCAGAGGCACTACAGATTCTAAAACCTGGTATTAATCAAGAAAAAAGTGTCCATCTCATATGGACACCCGCTCACACACTATCAGACGGTAGCAATGAGGCAGCGCACCGCATGGCTCGAGGGCTTACAGACCGAGCATCGGTTAGTCCTGCCTCAGAGAATGCCGACGAGTGGGAGTGGGAAGATAGAATGACCACATTTAACGAAATTACAGCACACCATAGATTGCAGAGGCACACATTCCCCCCTGACCTCACCCGAAATTGAGCAAGAAACAGTCTGTCGAATGGCGGCAGTTACAAACCCGTTCCTACCCGTTCCTACCCGAGTCCAGCTATCATGCACATAATTCACCCAGATTTAATACACGACAGACAAGTGCAGACATTGCGACTCTAGAGCCACCTTAGAGCACATACTATGGGGATGTCCCGGCACAATAAACAATAACCATGATGCAGCCTTAAACAGCGACAGCCTCCGCGCGCGCTGGGAGTCTGCGTTGCTCAGCTCGGATCTGGAGCAACAACTCTGGGCCGTCCAGCGAGCCGAGGAAGCCGCCAAGGGCCAGCAACCCTTGGCCGAAGCCTAGGCGGGATCCAGGCCCATCCCACCAATTCGCAGGGCGCCTAATAAAGTTATTTGATCTGATCTGACTAATAAATAATTAGTTAATTACAACTGATTAGGATTATCCCGGCTGTCTCCTTCGGGCGTAAGTCTTTTTTTTCCTCCCTCCACGGCTACATAGAACCGTAGCAGACGAAACGATATATTTTCTGCCTAGAATCAGTACAATACCGGCGCGCTCGCGTCATCAGAACAACAAAAGAGTTTTCGTCATTGACGTTTTGTTTCGCAGAACCTGTTCATGGAATATGCATGCAATCATAGAGAAACACTCTTTTCGTAGATGATTCGGATGAAAGCGCGAATTCTACGCAATTGGTAACAAATGCGGAGCAACGGACACTAGAGAATGACCACTATAAATTGCACTTACGGGCATCTTCATGGATACGGTATGTCGCTACACGTTTCTAGACGAACATTCTCATGTAAATTACAGCTGCTATGAGATGCGTTATTGGCGTTAAATTTTATGTGATTTAGAGTAGAAGATTTATTGTGAAAGTTCGTCAAGATGATAAACCATTCTCGGAACAATGACAGGGCGTTACGCAATTGGTTGGAGGTAATTATGACCATATATATATATATATATATATATATATATATATATATATATATATATATATATATATATATATATATATATATATATATATATAAAGACGCTGCTAGGAAGAGCGAAACAAGATCGCTTAAAATTTTTGTTTCAGGTCCTGAACAACAGCTTCAAGATAAACGCGTCGAAATACATTTCGTTTTCCGAATCCCGAGCTACACGTCAAAACCATGCCAATAAACTAACAGAATATTGATATAGTAATGAAACATTTAATAATTCATTTTTCCCGCTTGCCATTAGGGAATGGAATCAACTAAAGCCCATCTATCACAAACACCAAATCGTTCTCGGAATTCGCAAATAAAATAGAAGCTACCAACTAATATTGTCCCAATCAAATGCCACAGTGCTACTCTCATCCCCCCACTAACACTTGACGGTTGACTCCCCTTTGACACAGAAAGAACACACCTGCAGGCTAATTCCTTGTTTTCTTTTATTTGAATACTTTTTATGGGATGTGACATTGATGTTTTATTGTATAAAGAATGTTCAACCTTACACAGTTTCACTTGGTAGTGTAATGAATGTATGCAAGTTCACTGTATGTATTTATGTAACCACTATTTGTTGTTGTAATATATTTACTGTAACCTCTCTTTCCCGACATTTGTTGCATATTTGATTGTTATCGAAATGTTTCATATATTGTACTTATTCTTTGTATTGCCCTCCTGCTACGCTCTCAGATGAGAGCAGCAGTATTGAAAATAAATAAATAAATAAATAAATATACGAATGGACATGGGCCGGACACGTAGCGCGTAGGCAGAATAACCGTTGGTCAT
>JALIZH010004851.1:0-36056 GCA_030522465.1 Rhipicephalus appendiculatus
GAAGTGCACTTTCCCATATTTTAGAGAAGTTGTAGTGCAGTCACTCGATTTCGCAGAACTAGTCAGTTCTTGTAGTAACCACGTTTGCCGCAGCTAAATAATTGTTTGCTCTTCTTTCTTTGTAAGGTATCTCCTCTATTAGCTTTTACTCCCCATATCCCTTTCGTCAGCTCAGCGTAGCCAGCCACTCTGAGAACTGGCTCACCTCCTTGTCTTTGCCGTTATTCTGTTCCTACTCCTTCTCCTTCACAGCCTATCTTCGAAGGCCCTTATAATGTACGGTAAATCTGGACGATAGCTATTGAACGTTAATTTCCCGCATAAAACAAAAATTGGCTCCTGTCTTCCTCTTTTTTGTTGTACAGAACCAGCAGCTCGGTCGTGAACAAAAGTGCGATTGCGTTATTAAGATTACGATAACAGTTATTGGGGGCCAAAAATGGCAATTTCCTTGTTTCAGTCCCACTATTTATCCAAGAAGGACTTCGGCGTAAGTTAAAAGCAGCCATTCACACTTTTCCAATAGCCATTCTCCTCAAATACAGTTTTAAACGAAATAAGCATATTAATCGTCATTTTGAAAACTAAGATATTGGACTTTTCAGGAAGGTTAGAAGATCTGAAGTGAAGGCATAAGCAGAGTATTGCTTGCCCCTCAAAGTTCGATAGAATCACAAGAGAGATTACATATCTTGGCGCTTGCTAAGTTTTCACTGTGCTTATCAAGAATGAAATCTGTGCTTATCAAGATGCAATCAGCGCCGCGGTTTGTGTCCTTTCTTCGTCCCGTCTAGTAGCACTATTTTCTACTCGAAACCATGAAACAACCAGCCCAAATGCGTACCCTACTGAAATCCAATCCAGCCTAAATGAACATCGAACCTGCAATGCTCCAATTCCGTTTCTCTCATCATCCTCCAATTCCGTTTCTCTGATTAGGCTTCACTTCAACAGATTTATTTTAGTCTTGTCACATTACTGAACTAAACAGAAAAAATGCAAAAGCCGGCCTCTAGAGGCTTAGAAGATGTCACTTATGGCTTCGAACTCCTTCGCCATTTGAGAGCATGGTATTAAAAAAATGGCGGGCAAAATAACGTGTGCCTAAGGATGTGCCAGAACTATCGAACTGTTAAGTGAATTTTATGATTGCCTATGCCGCCTCGAAAATCTCTCAGATGGAGTTTAATAAATTTGTAATACGCTGAACAAATACGCAGATAAATAATAAAATTTTGTTTTATACACTGGTGAGCACTCGCGATATTACGCCGCAAGCTTCATAAGCTGTACACCGAGCTACAAGATTTCGCCAATTTCGCGCACTTCAGGTAACACTTTCATGTTACCCTTCTTGGTAATTTCTTTCTGTCATAAGCACCACTGATTATATAGATTTGAGGCAAAATTCGAGAGTTGCGCAGTCATTGCTTCTCGTCAATACTTACTGGTTAAAACCTAATGCATAAATTTGTCAGGGGGGGGAAAATTGACTCTTTGATCTTTTCATTATTACATTAAGTTTTATTCGCGCAAGGGCATCTGAGGCCAAAGAGCGCCAGTAAAAGTATTATGTCTTTTCATGTTATTTGTCTGGAAATAATTTAAAATATATGCTTTGCAGGGCATATCTATGAAATATATAAAAAATACAGTGCGTGTAAGATGAGTGTTACTCTGCTACAAGGCCTTCAATTCTTTGACAGTCTCATGGTAGTGTGTCGGCAAGATCCGAGACCCTCACTGCCCAGTCCTTGCTTCAGCAAGAACTGTGAAAGCTCAGACGTACATTTTGAGCAACAGGCGGTACCTCACACGTGAGGTCTAGCCTGATGACTAGGATGGAATGATACCATTGCTAAAAATTTAACTTTCGCTAGATAATTAAAAACTCTTTTAACGCTAAACATTGAATCGGGTGTTAAAATAGCGCGGGATGAAGCGGAATACGATATCGGTAGAGCTCCCCTAAAATGAGTCAGCCGCTCTTGGTGAAGTCCGGGGCATTCAATGAGGACATGCAAAACGGTTAGATTTTCTCCACAGTGTATACATGTCGGTGGATCAGTGCCTGTGAGAAGGTGTTTATGTGTGGCATAAGTGTGGCCTATTCTAAGCCGTGCTACGGTGACTTCTGTGAATCTATTGAGTTTTTGTGGCATAACTTTTCTTAGTTGCGGTTTTAATAAATGAAGCTTGTTGTCGACTTGTTTGTCCTATTCAGCCTGCCAGTGGCTGCGTAGCCCTCTACGTACAGTAGGTTTTAAGTCCACACCAGGAACAGAGCTTATGTCTATAGTGTGCCGACTAGCAGCTTCTCGGGCATTCTTGTCCACTATTTCATTGCCTGCGATCCCAGAATGACCTGGCACCCAGCATAAAACAACGGAGAGATTTCGGTTGTAAGCTGCATGGATTTCTTTGAGAAGTTTGTTAAAGACAGGATTTTTGTTGTACTTGCCAAAAGACAGGGCAGTAACAACGCTCAGAGAGTCTGTGTACACTACAGACCTTTGTATCTTGTGTTGTACAATGTGCTGAATAATAAGCAGGATACCATACGCTTCAGCCGTGAAAATCCTGGTATGTATGTGCAAGGTTTTGGTATCAGAGAAGTTTTGTCCGTAGGCTGCACAGGATACGGATGTTTGGGACTTTGAGCCATCAGAGAAGAAGGCGGCTGAACGATATTTGTGCTCAAGGGCCAAGAAATGTTGTTCAATTAGCGCATTAGGGCAGGTTTTCGTTTTGAGGTCTTTAAAGGACCAGTCACAAGTGACCGGACACTGCTGCCAGGGAGGAACGATTTCAGCGTGGTCACTTTCCTGTAAATCCGCGAAACGAATTCCAAGTTTTTCAACGACAGGTTTTATTGCCAACGGAAACGGTGGTGCGATAGAAGGACGGTTTATGTATAGCTGAGTTGCGGAGAAATCATTCAAAAGTGCTCTGCATGGGTGCTGCTTCAGAGACATGATTCTTATTGCATAGGTGACTCCAAGATATGTGCGCTGATAGTCCAGCGGCCACTGATCCGACTCTGCATAAAGACTTTGTACAGGGCTGGTACGGAATGCTCCAGTGCGAGGCGTATACCTAAATGGTATACAGGGTCCAATACTTTGAGTGCCGTCTTTGAAGCGGACTGGTACACTATGCAACCATAATCGATACGCGACAGAACCAGGCTTCTAAACAGGGATATGAGACAATACCTGTCTGTGCCCCACGATTGATGAGATAAAATTTTTAAAATGTTCATGGTCTGAAGGCATTTTAGCTTCAACTGTTTTATGTGCTGGATGAAAGTGAGCTTAGAATCAAAAACTACACCAAGGAACTTTTGTTCTTTTGCAGTGATTAAGCTTTGTCCATTCATTAGTATGCAAGGGTCAGGATGTATACCTCTTTGTCTGGAAAACAGTACACAAGTAGTCTTGTCAGGGTTAAACTTAAAACCATTCTCGTCAGCCCATTTCGCAAGGCGGTTAACACCTAGCTGTATCTGGCGTTCGCATATAGTCAGGTTACACGATTTAAAACTGATTTGGATGTCATCCACATAAACTGAATATGATATCGCAGGTGGAATAACAGAGCGAAGAGAGTTCATTTTAACTATAAAGAGTGTGCAGCTTAATACCCCACCTTGCGGTACTCCATTTTCTTGAAGAAACGTGCGCGATAATACACTGCCTATTCTTACGCGAAACTTCCTTTCAGATAGGTAATCTCTTAAGATGTTAATCAACCTACCGCATATTCCGAAGACCGATAAGTCTTGCAGGATTCCGTATCGCCAGGCAGTATCATACGCCTTCTCAAGATCAAAGAAAACAGAAAGACAGTGTTGCTTATGTACAAATGCGTCACGTATATACGACTCGAGGAGGACAAGATTATCAGTTGTGGACCTAGCTCTTCGGAAGCCAGATTGGCAAGGGTCCAATATACCGTTGTATTCTAAATAATAGACTAAACGGCGGTTAATCATTTTTTCAAACACTTTGAGTAGGCAGCTTGTGAGTGCAATAGGCCTGTAACTATTCACCGAGGAGGGATCTTTGCCCTGTTTGAGGATTGGTAGAACTATTGCCTCTTTCCAAGCAGAGGGTATCTTGCCAGTATCGAACATCTTGTTGTAAAGACCTAAAAGGCAGTTTAGGGTTTCATCGGGGAGATTTTGAATCATTTCGTAGGTAATTGTGTCAGCACCAGGGGCTGAACTTCCACAGGAACCAAGTGCAAGCTTCAGTTCATGGAGTGATAGTGGTTGATTGTATCCATCTGATACCGGCTTGTTCGGACGCAGAGGTACACTTTCAGCTATGTATTTGTGGCGTAAGAACTTAGCGGTATAATTTTCGGAGCTTGATATTTTCTCAAAGTGTTCGCCAAGGCTGTTAGCTTGTTTTTCTATAGTATCACCGCAATCATTCACCATAGGGAAGGGGTTTGGGCGTTGTCCTTTAAGTTTATGAACCCTATTATACACCTTGCTAGCATCTGTGTAAGTGTTTATTGAGGATATGTAGCGTGCCCAACTTTCTCGTTTGGCTATACGGCGGATACGCCTCCCATTTGCTTTGCAGCTTTTGAAGTTTATTAAGTTTTCTACTGTTGGGTAGCGAGAAAGAATGCTCCATGCTTTGTTTTGGCGTTTTTTAGCAATTTCACACTCATTATTCCACCACGGCTTTGCATTGACCCTATTAGCGCTGGATTGAGGAATGCATTTTTTAGCACAGGTGAGGATATATTCGGAGACATAGCTAGCCATCTCTTCTACGTCCAGATGGTCCACCTCTTCGAGGCGTAGTGTACATAGCTCTTTAAATTTAACCCAGTTTGCACCATGAAAGTTCCATTTTTTGGGTAAGCTGGGCTGTCCTCCCATTGTCTTGTTTCTAAAAGAGTCGGAAAATGGTCACTCCCATATGGATTATTAATAACTTTCCACTCTAGGTAAGGTAGAAGTGACGCTGACCCAATGGCTAAATCTATGCATGAATATGTATTGTGTGTGGTACTGTAGTATGTTGGCTCTGTCTTGTTGAACAGACAGGCTCCGGACGAGAGAAGAAAATTTTCTATGGCGCGACCTCTCGCATCACATCTAGTATCACCCCATAACGCACTGTGAGCATTAAAATCTCCTATTATAACATAAGGTTCTGGAAGCTGATCAATCAGCTTTTCAAACTCTATTTTGTCGAACGGTTCGTCAGGGGGAATGTAGATGGAGCAAATACTGACCAAATGATTGAATAGAATGGCCCGAACAGCCACAACCTCCAGAGAGCTTAGTAGCGCAATGTGCTGACATGCAACGGACTTCTGCGCAATGATTGCCACACCTCCTGATGAAGAACTACCACTATTTCGATCTTTGCGAAAAACCACGTATTGATTTAAAAAATTCTTGTGTGTTGACTTTAAATGTGTTTCTTGAACACAGAACACTCTTGGCTGATAATCATTTAGTAAATCTTTGATATCATCTAGGTTATGAAGTAGGCCCCTGGCATTCCACTGTAGTATTTGTGTGGACATACTGAAGAAAATGTATGGGTTCTGTGTTCATATTCACGTGTTAAGGATATCTATGTATGTGTACAAGGGAGGTAACCTTTCAGGTTACCGATCCCTTTGGCGGAGCAGTTATGGGATGTTTTCCCTTCTTATTGCGCTCCAAAGAGCGCTGATCTTTGGGCGTCGACGACGCTGGTGTTCGCCCATCGATCTCCATAGCCTTCTCTGAGGCGCTGGCAGATCGAGGACTGGGCACCGAGACTTTCGTCTCCTGCCTTGAAGTTCGGATCAGCTTTGGGACCTGTGCAACCAAAGTCTGAGGACCTGTCTTCGAAGTTGATGGCAGAGCAGCAGCAGCTGCCACCTGAGGGGTGGGCATATTGACTACCGGGCCACTGCTGGTGACCGCGGTAGATTGCCGAGACATTTGTGACGCGTCCCCTCGTCGCGCCACCTCGGCAAAACTGGTGTGATCAAGGTATGAGAGTCGTTTCCTTGCTTCATGAAATGTGATGTTTTCTTTTTACTTTTAGAGAGATGATTTCTTTTTCTGTCTTCCACTTAGGACATGTTCTAGAGTAGGCCGGATGGTCACCTTTGCAGTTCACGCAGCAGGGGGGATTCCTGACACGTGTTAGCCGAGTGGCCATTGGCGCTGCACTTGGCGCATGCCTCTTTGCCTCTACATGATTGTGATGCATGGCCGAACCTTTGGCATTTGAAGCAGCGCCTCGGGTTCGGTATGTATGGTCTCACGTTGATTTTGAGATATCCTGCGTCTAGAGAGCTGGGGAGAGTGCTTGTTCCGAAAGTTAGGATGATGTGTTTAGTTGGGAGTTGTTCGTTGTTTCGTCTGATTGTTATTCTTTGAACCTTTATGACATTTTGGTCTTGGAAACCCTCAAGGAGCTCCTCGTCACTCAAGTTCAGGAAGTCTTCTTCTGAGATAACGCCCCTGCAGGTGTTCAGCGAACGATGGGCTGTGATTGTGACATCAGTGTTGCCGATGCTAACTAGATCATATAGCTTTTCTATTTGTTCTTTCTTTTTCAGTTCGATTAGGAGATCTCCGCTGCTCATTTTTGATGCTTTATATTCTTTACCAATAGCTTCTCCGAGAGATTTCGCCACCAAGAATGGGGACAGTTTACGCAGGCTTGAAGTTCCTTCACTGTGCAAGACGTGGAAACGGGGAAAGTTGTCTAAGTCGGTACGGAGATTAAAGTGAAACGGTACTTCGGTGCGACCTCTTTTAGAGGCCGATCTGGAAGTTTAGGGAAAGCGTCTGCCATAGGATGGTTTCGAAGTTCGGCGACGGTGGTAGCCACCCACCACCGAGCCCAACATGGGGGGCGCTACAGGTTTCAAAAACCTGCGAACGCCAGCTATACACCGCCGCTATAACCCAATATTCATACCCAAGACTGGATATGATACACAAGGTTAACCCTCGCCGCCTGGAAAATTGGAAGTGAATAGAAGAGAGAAGAGGACAGGAAAGATGAAAAAGTGATAGAGAAAGACAAAGATGTGGGGAGAGAAAGAGATAGGAAAAGGCGACTGCCGATTTCCCCTGGGTGGGTCAGCCCAGGGGTGCCGTCTACGTGAAGCTGGGGCCAAAGGGGTGTGTTGCCTCCGCCGGGGGGGGCCTTAAAGGTCCAATCACCCGGCATTGGCTCAACCCCCAGGATCCCCTTTTCCCCGGACACGGCTACGTCACGCACGGCTAAGCGTGGGAGGAGGTCGAAACCCCCCCGTTAGCTCGGGTCCGAGGTGTCGCCACACACCAAACGCCTGCTTGCGCAGACGCCCCTGCGGGGGGGATCTTTTCATTATTGCGATAACAATTATATGGGCTGTCTCGGCTGCTTTTTTGTCGTTGGCGTCGCCTTCGCCGTCATGCCCCGCATATACATACATATATATATACCGGGTGTCCCACTATCTTTAGCCAAGGGTTAAAAAATAGAATTATTTGAGGCAGGCGAGTGAAGTCAGTTGAATATTGCTTACAGCCATCTTGCGCACTACAAGCAATTTTTTATTTCGTAATTAACTAATTTGTTAATTATGATTAATTTACTAAATTGATAAATATTGACTTTACGCAAGAAATGAGAGTTGCAAAGTACGAGAGCGTCTTCAGAAACCCCCCATTGCATTATCTGCGATAAAGAAAGTTTTACGCGTACAATTTTTTCCGTGCTGCAAAGAAAGCCCGCGAAATACAAAAAATACCACGTGACTAGCGCATTCGAGCGCCGCGACCGTGCTGCTCTCAGCAGTAGTTTGAGCGAACAAAATCAGCTGCGACCACGACCCGCCGGCTGCGTTGCAGCAGTAGGCCGATAAGTTTACGGTGGTTTCTTCGCCCGCGCTCGCTACAACTTGCACAGTCACGCGCGCCAACTGGCTGGCAACGGGCCAAGAAACCACCGCCAACTTATCGGCCTACCGCTGCAACGCAGCCGGCGAGTCTTGGTCGCAGCTGATTTTGTTCGCTCAAACTACGGCTGAGAGCAGCACGGTCGCGGCGCGCGAATGCGCTAGTCACGTGGTATTTTTTGCATTTCGCAGGCTTTCTTTGCAGCACGGAAAAAATGGTACGCGTAAAACTTTCTTTATCGCAGATAATGCAATGGGGGTTTCTGAAGACGCTCTCGTACTTTGCAACTCTCATTTCTTGCGTAAAGTCAATATTTATCAATTTAGTAAATTAATCCTAATTAACAAATTAGTTAATTACGAAATAAAAAAGCCGGCAGATCCCACGCACTGTGGGAATCGATGTAATGCGAAGCAGCCAGGAAGGAGCAAATCATGCTTTACATAATTTGCATGTCATGTTTTACATGTTACGACCTGTCATTTGTGTTCGTCATATCGTCACGTCGCGATATACCAATTTTGGTGTATGTCAAGCTAGCGAACTGGACGCAAGCGCACCATGAGCGTGGCATGTAAATGGCATTGTAGATGACATGCATGCCAAGATTTTCATGTTACCACCTGGCACTTACGTTAGTTATAGAGTCATGTCACTCAATACCAAATTTGCTGTATATCAAGCTAACGAAACGGCCGCGAGCACGCCATGAGCGTCGCATGCAAGTCATGTCGCACATGACAAGTCATGATTTCCATATTACCACTTGTCATTTATGTTCGTCATACAGTCATGTCACTCAATACCAAATTTGGTGTATATCAAGCTAACGAAACGGCCGCGAGCGCGCCATGAGCGTGGAATGCAAGTCATGTCGCTCATGACATGTCATGATTTCCATATTACGGCTTGTCATTTATGTTCGTCATACAGTCATGTCACTCAATACCAAACTTGGTGTATATCAAGCTAACGAAACGGCCGCGAGCACGCCATGAGCGTGGCCTGCAAGTCATGTCGCACATGACAAGTCATGATTTCCATATTAGCACTTGTCATTTATGTTCGTCATACAGTCATGTCACTCAATACCAAATTTGGTGTATCTCAAGCTAACGAAACGGCCGCGAGCGCGCCATGAGCGTGGAATGCAAGTCATGTCGCTCATGACATGTCATGATTTCCATATTACGGCTTGTCCTTTATGTTCGTCATACAGTCATGTCACTCAATACCAAATTTGGTGTATATCAAGCTAACGAAACGGCCTCGAGCACGCCATGAGCGTGGCCTGCAAGTCATGTCGCACATGACAAGTCATGATTTCCATATTACCACTTGCCATTTATGTTCGTCATAGAGTCATGCCACTCAATACCAAATTTGGTGTATCTCAAGCTAACGAAACGGCCACGAGCACGCTATGAGCGTGGCATGTAAATCATACTTTTCATGACAAGTTAGTAATGATTTTCATGATATGACCAGCCAATTATGTTCTTCATACAGTCATGTTATGCCATACCAAATTTGGTATAAATCCCATTAACGATACGGCCAGGAGAGCACAAAGTCGTAGGCGGCTAGATAGATAGATAGATAGATAGATAGATAGATAGATAGATAGATAGATAGATAGATAGATAGATAGATAGATAGATAGATAGATAGATAGATAGATAGATAGATAGATAGATAGATACGCTCAAAGTCGCCGAAGTTCGCTAAGAAATGCTTCGCATTTAAAATTGCCTGTAGTGCGCAAGATGGCTGTAAGCAATATTCAACTGACTTCACTCGCCTGCCTCAAATAATTTATTTTTTAACCCTTGGCTAAAGATAGCTGGGACACCCTATATATATATATATATATATATATATATATATATATATATATATATATATATATATATATATATATATATATTGTAAGGCAACGTTTAGGCCGCAAGACACTGCTTTTTTATTCGTGAAGCCTCAGCCCCACATACCAGGCCAGAGAGGTGATGATGAGTATGTACAGGTGAGGTGATGAAGGGTATGAAAAATGCTCACACTAATTTCCCCGTGCGCCGAAGCGGCCAGCCTGGCCGCGACTTAAACTGGGTAGAGACGTCGAACGAAGGGCTTCATTCGCGAAACGTGGACTACCTCAGAACCACGGCAGCGACGATCGGAAGAAGCCGCAACGGGAGTGACACGATAGTTTACAGGGGATGTTTGCTCATTAATTATGTAGGGTCCAAGGAATCGCGACTGAAACTTTTCGCACAGTCCGGGAACACGTGTAGGCGTCCAAAGGAGCACTTCGTCGCCAGGATGGAAAGAGACGTCGCGATGGGGAGCTGTTGTACCGCTGCTTGCGATCGTGCTGACTAGCTTCTGTATTGAGCCGAGCAAGTTGCGGACATTTTTCAAGTCTCAAGATGAACTGTTCGGGTAGCGTAGCGGAATTGTCAGTGGATGTGGGGAAGAACGTAGCGTCGATCGTGAATGGCGCCGAACGGCCGTAAACGAGGTAGAATGGTGCATAGCCAGTAGTGCGTTGGACGGCGGTATTGTGAGCAAATGTCACAAATGGCAAGATGGTGTCTCAGTTGTCCTGAGCTGGTCCAATATACATGGATATCATGTCAATTAGCGTGCGGTGGAATCGCTCTGTGATGCCATTGGTTTGAGGGTGGTATGCTGATGTTGTCTTGTGAACGGTGCCACAAGCTTTAAGCAGTTCTTCAATAACTGCGGACAGAAAAGTCTTGCAGCGATCGCTAACTAGGACGCGGGGCGCACCATGACGCAAGACAACGTCTTCGAGGAAGAAGGTGGCCACGTCAGAGGCAGAGCTAGAGCGCAGAGGAGCGGTCTCTGCGTACCGCGTGAGATGATCAACCGCTGTCACGATCCAGCGATATCCTGCCGACGTTACGGGAAGAGGCCCGACTAGGTCCATTCCAACAATGGCAAATGGTTCCTTGGGACATGGTATTCGTTGTAGCAAGCCAGCAGGAGGTGAAGTCGGTCGCTTGCGCCGTTGACATAGTGCGCAAGAAGAGACGTACTTGGCAACCGACGTGGAGAGGCCAGGCCAGAAGAAGCGGCTCCTGATGCGGCTCTATGTTTTATGGAATCCCATGTGGCCAGCAGAGGGGTATTCGTGAAAGGCCTTAAGGACCTGCGCACGAAGCGAACGTGGAAGTACGGGTACCCACCGATGTCCATGTTCAGTGTAAATGTACCGATGCAGCACGTCGTTTTCAAGTTTGAATTGCCTGAGTTGTCGGCGCAACCTGGCATTAGGTGGTGGAGACTTTCCGCAGAGGCGTTGCACAATGCGATTGCAGTATGGATCTTGCTGTTGACAGGAGGCCAACTGAGTGTAGCGAGTCGAAGACAGCGTGCCAGCAACCGCTAGTTCTGATAACGTAAGCGGAAGCTGAGCCTCATCATTAGAGGCGCAAGGAAGAGGCTGGTCCAGAGACGATGGCAGGGGGAGAGGGCAACGGGAGAGGGCATCAGCATCTTGGTGTTTTTTTCCAGATTTGTACACGTCAAATGTGTACTCCCTGCAGCCGGAGCACCCAGCGGCCGAGGCGTCCGGATAAATTCTTTAGTGTTGACAACCAGCATAACGCGTGGTGGTCCGTAATTACGGTAAACTGACGTCCGTAAAGATATGGGCGGAATTTCTGTACCGCCCAAACTACAGCCAAGCACTCCTGTTCTGTGATTGAGTAATTTTGTTCCGCATTCGTAAGTGCACGGCTGGCGTAGGCTACGACTCTCTCTCGGCCTGTGGTGTCACGCTGCAGGAGGACGGCACCGAGGCCATGGCCGCTTGCGTCGGTGTGCAGGCAGGTAGGAGCCTGCTCATCGAAGTGACAGAGGACGGGGTCAGATGTCAGCGCCGCCTTGAGGGTGTCAAAAGCGATGTCGCAATCGGTTGTCCAAGTGAAGGCTGTGCCCGACGTCAGCAGCTTGTGCAGTGGCGACGCGATAGAGGCGAAGTCGCGGATGAAACGGCGAAAATAAGACGCCAGGCCTAGGAAACTTCGTAATTGCTTTTGATTTTCAGGACGAGGGAAGCGAGTCACAGCAGCTACCTTGTCAGGATCTGGGCGAACATCCTCTTTACTAACAAGGTGGCCCAACACTATGATGTTCTTTCTGGCGAAATGACACTTTTTCGTATTCAGTTGCAGCCCGGCGTTAGAAATGCACGTCAAAACTTCGTCCAACCGCTCAAGATGCTGACGGAAAGTGGAAGAAAAAATGACGATATCATCCAGATAACATAAGCAGGTTTTCCACTTAAGGCCACGAAGAACTGTGTCTATCATACGCTCAAACGTTGCCGGAGCGTTGCATAAACCGAAGGGCATTACGTTAAACTCATAGAGGCCATCGGGTGTTGCAAAGGCCGTCTTGTCCTTGTCCGCTTCATGCATAGGTATTTGCCAATACCCTGAGCGGAGATCGAGACTTGAGAAATATTCAGCGCCCTGAAGTGAGTCCAAGGCGTCGTCAATTCGCGGCATCGGATATACGTCTTTGCGCGTGATCTTAATAAGCGCTCGATAATCGACACAAAATCGTACCGAGCCGTCCTTTTTCCGGACCAGCACAACAGGCGAAGACCAATGACTGGACGATGGCCGAATGATGTCGCGTTTCAGCATGTCAGTGACGTTGTCTTCGATGATCTTGCGCTCTGCGGATGATACGCGGTATGGGCGGCGGCGTACAATCGAATTGCCCTCGGTTTCGATGCGGTGCACTGCGACGGAAGTGCGCCCCAAAAGCTTGGAGCGGACGTCAAAAGAAGCACTGTGTTTTCGAAGTAGTGCTAAGAGAGCTTCCTTATGCGCCGCAGGGAGGTCAGGATTGATGGTGGCAGTTAAAGCTGTGGTCGTCGCATGGTCATCATTAGTAGTTGGCGACAGTGGTACATCTGTGTGAAGAGGCATCAAGGCAAGAGGTTGGGTGTCAGCAAAGCAGGCCACCACGGTACCTTGGGAGAGAACAAGTGGCCGAGATGTAGTGTTACGTGCAGTGACCAACGCTCTGCTGTCATGAAACCTGACCAAGCTGGGCGCAATTACAATCCCACCGGACAGCCACTGATCGTATGGAGCGAGAAACACATCACCATTAACGATTGTATCGGACGTCAACGTGAGAACATTCTCGTCGCCAGGTTGAATGGTACAATCGGCCGCCGTGACGAAATGTAGTTTGCGAGCGTCGTCATCAGATGCAAATTCCGTGTCCGCCATATGAACGACTCGCTGACTACAGGATATCACGGCCGATGCTGAAGACAGAAAGTCCCATCCTAAAATAAGTGCGTGGGTACATGACTGCAGAACGAGAGCCTGAATGTGATGAAGTATGCCGTCGATGAAAACTCGCACTGTGCACACACCGATGGGCTGAACAAGAACTGCATTTGCACACCGAAGGGGAGGTCCAATATAAGGCGTTTTCACTTTTCGTAAGCGAGCGCACAGTTCAATACTAATGACGCAGAGCGCTGTACCCGTGTCTACCAATGCTTGGGTCCATACACCTTCAACACAAACTAACAGTACATTTGAGGGCCGCTGCGGAGGAGTTTCACTTAGTCCGAAAGATGCAGCTTTCCCTCCCGAAGCTGCACTATTTAGTTTTCCGGGCGATGGCCCGGGGTGGTCGAAGTAGCTGGTCGAAGGGGGAGAAGTGGAGCGGCGCATCGGTGACGGAGAGCGGCGACGCGAGAAACGGGAACCACAGGCTTCGTCGAGGCTCTGCGGAGATGGTGAGCGACGTTCGTAGCGTTGGTAGGAGTGACCGTGTTGTGGAACCGCTGAACGAAACTCGTCTCTTTCGTAGTAGTCATAACCTCGTCTCTCGTCCTGTTGACGGCGTCGGCAAAACCTGGAAATATGGCCACGGATTCCACAATAGTAGCAAACTGGGCGAGGTGGGCGCCATGCGTTCGGAGGCGGAAGCGACGTTCGTGGTGGCAAAACGTTCACCGACTCGTGCATTGTGGGCGCGTACGGTGGTTGCTGTTGAGTAGATGCGAGGGCCGCAACCTGAGCGTAAGTCGGCGTCGGCACAGGGTCACGCCTGGGAGTTTCCGCACATGTCATGGCAACCAGCTCTTCCCTGATGATGTTGCGGAGGCTGCTGCCAGGAGACGTCGTACGGAGCTCAAAAGGGCTAGCGGTAGCTTGTGCTTGAAGTTCCTCGCGTATGATGGACCTAATCAACGCTCGTAGGTCACTGTCATTTGTTGCGCTAACATGAGATATGTCAGGCTGCAAGCGTAGCAGATGGAGCTCCTCAAGGCGCTGACACGTGGCGATGACTTCGGAAACTGTAGTGGGGTTCTTCACTACAAGGGCGTTGAATGCCGCAGCCCCAATGCCTTTGAGCAGGTGACGCACTCTGTCAGTCTCGGTCATTGAGTTGTTCGCGCGGCGGCAAAGGGCGAGGACATCTTCTATGTAAGAAGTGTACGACTCACCGGTTTGCTGTACACGCTCCGCTAACTTCTTTTTCGCGATGTCTGACCGGATGGAAGGGTTTGCGAAAATCTGTCGTAGCTGGTGTTTAAAGGCGGTCCAGTCTACGAAGTCCAGCTCGTGGTTGAAAAACCAAGTCTTTGCTACACCAGTGAGGTAGAAGGCGACGCGAGCGAGTTTGGCAGGGTCGTCCCAGTGGTTGAGTGCACCCACGCGGTCGTACTGCTCCAACCAGTCGTCAACATCGTCTCCACGAAGTCCAGCGAACACTGGCAGATCCTTCTGAGGGGTGGTTACCAAGCAGGAAGGGGGTTCCCATCGGCGCAAGTGTCGAGGATGCGCCAGCGTTAGAGCTTTCGCCTTGTGACATTGCCGAGGTCTGTTGGCACAAACGGCGTCCGGAACGGAGCTCCAGGGGTGTATTGGAGTGGGAGTCGTAGAGGCACCGGTAGAGCGAGAGAATTGAGGGACCGGACAGCACAATCCACCACTTGTAAGGCAACGTTTAGGCCGCAAGACACTCCTTTTTTATTCGTCAAGCCTCAGCCCCACAACCCAGGCCAGAGAGGTGATGATGAGTATGTACAGGTGAGGTGATGAAGGGTATGAACAATGCTCACAATATATATATCATACCTATAAGAGCCATGAAGAAAAATAGTTCAGGAAAATATTTTTCGACGCACGGAATCGAACTGGCGACCTCTCGCTCCGAAGCGCGCGGCGCTAACCGCTAGGCCACAGAAGCGCACGTCATTCACCATACTAACGGTGAGCTAATTATATGCACCATTCACCGCTGGCGGTACGCCGATCTCGGGGGGAATATCAGCGTGTTGTCTGCCTCAGCAGGGAACCAGCGAGATGGCGCGAAGTGCGCGCTGGGCGCCGCACTTGTTCCGATGCATTGGCTTCTCAACCTGCACTTTGCCCTACAGGGTGTTGTCGCCCGTGCCCGTGCGCCCGCGTTCCCGTACTTGCGTAGGGATGGTGGTTGGGGGCAGTTTTACGTCGTGTGTTTTCGCCGGAAAGATTGCGTTTAGGTTACAGAGTGCACTAAGGTCACTTCAATCGCTGCAGAGCGATGTTTCGTTTTCGAATGAAGCGCGCTGTTCAAACACAATCAAGTAACAACTGTGACACTCGTTAGTTCGCGCTCGTCCTGAGTAAACCTGTGCGTATGTTTAATGCGTACTTTGTGTTTGAGCAGCGCGCACATTGTTAGTTCGCGCTCATCCTGTGTGTGCTCTTCTCGTGCGTCCTTCACTCCTGAGCAGCGCGCTCCAAGTTTCGATCTGCACGCCGTTCGTCGCGTGAGATCCCAATTTGTTGATATAGCATTCATTGGTTCACCCTTGTGGCGAAATAGTCGCTTTTTCTAAAATTGGTACCAAAGCAATTTATTTTGCTCTCAATTCCACCGTCGTGAGAAAAATGGAGGACATCGCACGCACGCCGGGAGTATATTTCATGCAAAGCAGTCAACGAATGCCTGTGCCGAAGTTTTCCATTTGAGCCAAGCGTTACGGGGTGGATCAACATCTTTCTGGAAATTGACTATTTGTGCCCATGTAGCTGGGTTGCCGGGCATGACTACTAAGCAGGCGTGTAAAGCGTAGCTCATGGTCTGACGTAAGGCAGGCGTTCGCATAATAGCGGAGACGTCAAATTAATCTAAACGAAGTAGAAGCTACGGTGTGACGACGCGAATACCATAAATAGCTTTCGTTGCAATGGCGTATTTGAACAACACATGACTTTAGCTTGCGGAGTCACAGGTGTACACATGTCGTATGCTTTGCATTTGTATAAAAGCAGACAGCCAAGAGTGCAACTACGGTAGACGTTACCCCGAAATGAATCATGTATAGGGCACTTTCTGAGGCAGTTTGATGCGCTGGCGTAGCTGTGGGGTAGAATACTTGATTGTCACTCACAATGCCTGGGTTCGATTCGGGCTCGAGCCATTGCTTTTATTCTTTGCTTACATAATGTCTTTTCACCCATTTGTAACGCAGTCGACGCCGGCTCCACCTTGAAGAATACGAGAGGGCGCCCGAGAGATACAAAGATAAATAAACATGTAGATAGATCGCCTTTACAGCAAGGAGAAGAAAGCAATGACTTTGGAAACGCCAAATAGCTTAAAAGTATGTCTGCACATCTGCTGAAAGGTAAGCTTTCGAAGTGCTGATGGCAAAAAGGTTTTTAAGATGTTGGAGAATCCAAAAATTATCGCAGAATCCCTCATGCATTCGCCTCAGATGACTCGAAGGGGAAAGGCATCTTCTTTTTCTCTTTGCTCCATGTATTGAGCCTCCCCCGCCCCCCTTCCGAAAACTTTATGGACCTAATGTGGTTATGCACTGCCTCCGTGATCGGCCCACTTTAGACCAAGCAACGGTGTCATGTGATCGCGTCATCCCGTGACGTCACTTTGTGACCTCATGATGGCGTAACAAAATTTGGCAATCTGTGACGTCGTGATAACGTCATGTTGCGGCGCCATCCCGTGGTGTCGGAACAAATCACTCTCACTGCTGCTGACACGGTGGCCAGAGCTTAGTCAAGCTGCGTGAATGCAACTTCTTTCTCAGCCCTCCTACTTTTTGCTGTAACATATTGTATTGTTTATGACGAAAATAAAAGTTTGATTGATTGATTGATTGATTGATTGATTGATTGATTGATTGATTGATTGATTGATTGATTGATTGATTGATTGATAGATAATGACTTTTAGCATCACTCGTAGTGACGCCGCCGACGCAGGCGGTTTATATCCGCGTTTTATAAGGCATCTAAAGCTTTCACCTTAATAAATAGAGAGGGTATGTGATATACCAGTTCAGTGCCCGCCAAGCATGTAAAGCTAATAAATTTTATAATTTTCAGAAGTTGTCTAGCAGTACAGCGATGTTTTGTTATCTTCCTTATCCTCGGTCGTCAATTTGGTGCAATACTTATTCATTATTCGCTCACCATCGGCTTCCGTGGTAGAACAGCTGCTGTTGACAGCAGTAAACGCCACGCACTAACCTCAAGACCTGTCTCTACAGAGCAGGGTAAAATTATGAATCTAGATGATTCCCTGCAGCACAGTTCCATGCGCAGTACTTATTCGATAGCACAACCATTTGTAAATGATCAAACCAACAGTAAAGGGAAAAAGAGACGCTTCGATATTCGGCTTTCATCCCCCCAGGTGAATATTAATGAACGAGGCAGCCTCTCAGACAGGTGCTGCTTCTCGGCGTGCGCTTTAGAATAGAGAAGGAGAATTCGTGATCCCCTTCAAGTGTGTGCGCTTCAGCCTAATGTGCATACATTATATGGAACAGTGGATTTTTGGATCTGGCCGTCTTAAATCATCCAATATTCAGGGCTACTTGAACGAAGAGCTCGAGAAAGAGGAGCGAGTCTCTTGAAACACTTCAAGAAAAGCGATGTTCACTCTAGGGCAGGTTCTAATTCCCAAAGCATTAAATAGAAAATAAAAAAGTGGATAAAATATTCCTGGCTCTTCGTCCGATAACATTTTAGTGCAGCTATACAAGTCTTATGAACTCGCCGTTCAGCTGATTCTTAACCTTCCATTTAATTTTTTAAAAAAAGAAACTCTTTGAATATAGGATTTTAGAATGTCTTAGGTTGATACGTTTAAGCTCAACGTATCAGTGGCGGGTCGTAACCGCTGTATTGATATTTAAAACATCGGAATGTTCCTGCTTAAAATCCGGTAGCTGTGAATAGAGCATCATTAGAGCTCCACCGTGTTCACTGCGCATGCTAATTTTAAGTGAACATCTATGCTATGTACGAATCGTCAGGCAATAAATAATTCTGTATTTCTGTGCAGGCAGCGGGAGAGCAGTGAAAAGCGTTTATTTATTCAATTTCCTTCATTTTATTAGACCCCCTCAGGGCCAGAGGCATTCCAGAGAGGGGTAGTGGTAAAATCACATACAAAAAAGAAGAAACAAAAGGAACAAAATATGTAAACACACTAGAAACGTAGAGTAAGTTAGAAAGAGCCTGAGTATACAATATTAGCTACAGAAATATGGAAATGTTCATAATTATTAATCTTTACAACGTCAGCGGAAACGTCATTTCACTCGCGAGAGGTTCGTGCGAGAAATGACTGATAAACATAAATAGTATTACATGAAGCGACTCCTACTTTTTGGCGATGGTCAGTACGATGGGATACATAAGATAGTCGAGGGATGAGACGATCCTGTAGTACAGGAAGGTGATACGTTTTATGAAACAAGGCCATGCGTGACATTTTTCTGCACAAAGATAATAATGGGAGGAAAAAGTCTGATTTCATAGAAGTTATACTGGCGGTGCGACTGTTATTAGCTTGAATGACACGTGCGGAGGTGTTCTGAAGTAATTAAGTTTATATGGGTACGATCCCACACCGATGTAGCATACTTCAATTTTCATCGTATTACTGTTTTATAGAGCAGGAGTTTCAAGGAGGAAGGAACGTGATAAAAATTTAGATGAAGAGAAGCTAGCATGCGATTAGCTTTGTTAATGGAGTGCTCGATATAAGTAGACCGCTTTGTGTTTCCAGTACTGTAAAGACCGATGTATTTATACAAGGTTAATGATTCTAAATGAATGTTATCAATGTGGTATGGTGGTATAAGTTTCACATGATTTGTATGCACCCTCATCCAACGCATGTTGCCTGCGTGCATGTATTACAATGGAAGACGATCACAAAAAAATTTTTGACCAAAGTGAATCTTAACATCATTAGTTTATTCTTTCCCTACCGCAGCCATCTTGGGCTGTGGCATCAGGGGACAAGAAGCACGAATACACATACACGCATTGAACCATAATCATGCGAAAGTAAGTAATGGCACACTTTGCAGTTTTATTAACAAAACAAGGGCAAATAAACATGAAGCTAGGTGAGGAAAAATACATCGCTTAGATGCTTAGCTACAGAATGGCTTATGTTTTATACATCATCAAGAATTCATAACATTTACAGTGACCGTGTAATAGCTCATTGTGAACTGCACTCATGGACAGTGCCCCAAAAAATTACATTTGAATATCTCGATATGTGAATGTTGAAATTCTACGTGTCAAAATCGGGTACAGCTTAGACTGGCAGAAGAGGCCTCGCGCCAGTAAGCAAAGCGCGCCAGCCGACCGCCTCTACGACTAAATAAATAGTCCCGATAATGTTGTCGGCTATTCTCTCAAACGGTGGGCTCACCCTCCGAATGCCTCGTGACATCACTATGCACTGAAGCCTACACCTGTGGGTCTAGGCTTCATTTCATTCACCTTTGAGAGGAAGGTGCCACCGCCTTTCCAAGTTGCCCATTATGACAACTTGGCGGCGCGAACAAACGGGACGAAGTAAGGAGGTATAAAAACCACGCTAGACTGAAACTTGGGATTTAATCGTAGCAGAAATATATACATGAAAACTTTCTTGACAACACCGGATGTCGGTTGACCCTTCTCTTTGTAACCCTCTTTCCTCCTTGTCTTTTCTTGTATATCTTTCTGCTACGATTAAATCCCAAGTTTCAGTCTGGCGTGGTTTGTACACCTCCTTACTTTCTTGCACACATAAGCACTTTCAAAAGTAGTGCAAGTAGGGAACTAAATTTGCTCAAAGTCCTGTGACGGAAACGCTAGGGCTCTGACCGGAAGTGTCTTTTACACATACACCGATCCTTAATAAGCAGCAAAATTGACTACGGTTGTGTAGTATATGGTTTAGCCAGACAGTCGTACCTGAGCAAATTAGACCCAGTGCATAACCTAGGCCTACGCTTGGCAACTGGCGCTTACAGAGCGTCCCCTGTTCCGAGTCTGCATGCCGAAACGAATGAGCCATAGCTAGAACAAGGAAGAACACAACTCATGCTGTTTTACATGCTCCGAGTTAGATCATCACCGGAACATATATGCTACAACATTCTCAAGCACTGTAACACAAAAACACACTATGCAAATAAACCACTAGCCATCAAACCCCTCATACTTCGGCACCAAGAAAAGTGTCGCGAGTGCAGTATCCCTGATCAGGCACTTAATGTTGCAGAAAGGCCAACTAGATCAGCTCCTTGGTGCCACTTCACACGCTTTATAGACTTCTCTCTTACACACCTTAAGAAACAGAGCACCCCACATGAGCACATAAGACAAGAATTCCGCTCAGTGCAAGAAACCTACAGCGCCTACAACGAGTTTTACACAGATGGTTCACACATAAATACGTGGGATGCAGCGTCGTATCAAGAACATGGGAACAGACTATGAGGCTGCCGCTATTTGTTATTATTTTCACAGCTGAATGTTAGGCTTTATGGATGGCTGTGCAGTAAGTTGTAACGGAAAAACACAAAAAAGCAGTCGTCTACACAGATTCGCTAAGTGCTCTCAAAGCTCTCCATTTAAGATCTGAACGAGAACCTCTCCTTGGCGACATCCTCCACACACTTTCTCATTTAAATCCGGACCACTCAATTCGTTTTTGCTGGGTCCCAAGTCACGTTGGGATACCGGGAAATGAAAAGGCGGACACGTGGGCCGCTTAGGCCAAACATCGAATAGTATCAAATATAAAGGTACCTCTGAGGGACGGGCTTCACGCTATCCGCAGAGCTCTGACTGACAAATGGCAGTCAGTGGAACACGCACTGTACTAACAAATTGCACCTCGTCAAACCTGTACTAGAAGAATGGAAAACCTGCATCACCAAGAATGTTTCATAGAAGTCATAATAGCGAGACTTCGAATAGGGCGCATACACCTCACACACGGTTATCTACTCACGAAAGAGGCACATGCCAATATATGAACACTGTTACGCTCCACTAACAGTATTGCACATTCTAATTGCATGCCCACATATCGAAAAGCAGAGACGGAGACACTTCAACGTGCTAGATAAAGCGTGCATACCTTTACACCCAACCTTCATTTTAGGAGACGATGCGCTTGTGCCTCTCACAAATGTCAAGAACTTTTTCAATGAAGTCGGCTACCTTAACAGACTCTAAATAACGCACGTTTTGCCCTACTACCTTAGACCCCTCTAAGACTCTGCTCTTGGCGCAGCATAGCCTAAGTCGCTTTTGCGCCAATAAACCCAAACAAGCAAACAAACAAACAAAACAACATATTTTGGTCTTCACAGTTTCCGTATGTTTTTCGAACGTGCTTTGCATGAACCCTCACAGCCTCTCCAGCCAGAACGCTTCGGCATCTGCCTGGGTTTTACCTATAAACCCAACTTTGTGTGGATTAAAATTCAACCGAACACTACTCCACTGCTCCGGCTGCATATGTCGACCCGACCAATACACAAAAGCTTTCACGCCTTCTGAGCTAGGAAGTGGCGGCTTGTGGATATTTTATTTCGAGCATCGAGTTGAACTTTAAAGTTTATTCTTAGGGCTCGAGGTTGCTTCTGACAATAGGTGGTGTTTGTCGACGGTCGCAAAAAATGTTATAAGCCGCAAAGCGGAAGCGCTCCCCTCCATAGCAGCCTACGCACTTTCGGGATTTGACGTTTGAAGCGGAGTTCTACGCATTAATTCGCAAGAGCATAAACTCTGGCATGTATGAAAGCGCAAACTAGACAGAAAAAACACACTACAAACGTGTAAACTGAAAAACACAAAAATATATATATTTGAATTTCCGATTACGGAGACTCACTGATACCCTTCGAATCAAAACATTTATTCTTGTTCACCTACCGATTGGTGGCAAGTTTGTGAACACCATCTTAGTTACCGTAAAGATGCCACAGCATGCTTTCGACGTCACTATGTTAATAAAACTACAGGGCTGAGAGGTTCTTGTTGTGGAACTTCAGCCAATGAAAAACTCAATATTTGCAGAACACTAGACTTGTCAGGGGTCTGGATAAAACGACTCAAAACTGTGTGAGTTGCAAGGAATTCATTGTGGAAACATTTCAGCGAACACAACAAAAGTCTTCCTTTACATCTTTGTTCGCTTGTGTGCGCGCTGATAACCTTTCATATTGAACGTCTTCTTTAGGTGGCAGGGGCTGGTCGATGTCAGGTGTTAGGCTCTGGGGCTTAAAAGCGAAGCCTGTTGGTTAGTGCTGCTGATCTTGCAAAACGCTCGATGCAGCACGCTCCGCTATCAATGTTGATGTCGGCCACGGTGCGCTTGGAACACCTGCGAAAACAGCAATCAGCCTCCCCTTCGCATGCTGCCCCTGCTGCCAAGTGACGCGTCCCCATTGGTAGCATGCATGGCGCCACGAACGGAGACACGCCATCTCAGGGCACCACGTCTCTTCGAGATCAAGTGGAACAGCCAACATTGTCAACATGAGGTGAAAGACGCTGCGCCACGCACCTTAACACAACTGAACAAAAAATTACCTCATCTGACTTCCGTCGTGAGGCAGAAGCTAAGAGAAACTTTACCCCTTGAACACAAAGCGGTCTCGAAGACTAGCCGACAGGGGAGTAGGCAATGCTTAAAGCAGAGGGTCGTCAAAGTATGGATCAGGCGCATCTGGCTGGCACTGAAAAAGATAAAGGAGCTGGTGTGGCAGAACGTAGAATCATATGTAACTGAACAAACTCTGTATGTATCCTTTCCATACATTTTGTTCATGGTCAGCGAACATCGACGTACCAATGAAATTATTGCATATGTATGCCTAAATCCGAGCTGCAGGTGATTCGTTGTTGAATAGCCGAGTTTATTCAGCGCACTAACTATTCTATATTGTTTACTTTGTGTGCCACGTTCACTATATTACACACCTCTCCCATTCTATACGTGTGTGTACACGTGCGTATGTTTCCGTGGGTGCATGCTTTCGTCATTGTACACATACGCACAATAAAACTCTACAGCACAAGTTATAAATAGAAAGTGTGTTTTTCTGTGAGCTTGTGTGTGATTGCGTGCGTGGGTGCGCGCGCGTGTGTGTTATTCAATGCGTACGCATTGTAGTATTAAATCCCAGTTATCTAACCGAAATAAACCATTTCACTTATTCTTTTGCTGCAAAAGATTTCCTCGTTCTCTACACAGCCGACATATATTACCAGCAGCAGACCACTAAGCCATCTGCCATAAGGAAGTCTCCAAACCCTTTTTTTAGTTCCTTCTGCCGTCGGTCTCGTGGGGAAATGTTGCGAGAACATCGTCGTAACAGCCGAGAAGTGAGCATAAAAGGTACCTGATTGACGTTTTCCCTGTGGAATTCGCGACATTAATGCACGGAGTGTCAGTTAGGTGTCTTGACATGTGTCAATTAGGAAGTGTCCGAGAATTTCGACACAGGGCGAAAATTTTCGAAGCAGAAAGGTAGGCACAGTGGCCTCTCTGTGACCGTGTGTTCTCTATGATTCTGAAGATCGACGTACCAGAAGTAGGGGCTAAATTACCAACTGTAAGTTCTTTCGTGTCCTGCTTCCGGCCTTTTTTTATTATGGTAGTAATATATATATATATATATATATATATATATATATGTGTGTGTGTGTGTGTGTGTGTGTGTGTGTGTGTGCGTGTGCGTGTGCGTGTGTGTGTGTGTGTGTGTGTGTGTGTGTGTGTGTGTGAAATGATGGCATGGAACCATTATACATTTTATGGGCTAGGAGGGTCGCTTTCCGTTCACTGATGTAGCACCTCTGCATCAATGTAACACATGTACAGTACACACCGATTGAACCGTGACATCGCTGTTTTTAGTGCTATAACGAGTGCTGTGACCAATCAGTTGTCATAACCGAGTCATGTTGCTGCAAATGTGGTAGCTAAAGATTATGTTGGCACTAATGTAGATGTTCGAGTCAAACTGTCGCTCATATGACACGAACAGTAGACATTTGAAACCAATGTACATGCGTTACTTAAGCCTATATTTCGTGAGTATTTTACAAAACGTTGCACAGTGGAGGAGAGCTGTCGCCTCCCAGGGTAGGCGATTATTACGCTAAATATAGTGGCAGTTGTATTTTGTATGGGCTCTTCTTGATGTAACTACAACTGCCGTAGAACCAGAACACATACACGGGTATGCAAATGGCTGTCCTGAACCGGTCACTCAAACGCATAGGTCGGCGAACTCACTCATGGGTCGACTCACTCGTACTCACTCAGACTCAGACCGAGTCGTGAGTGAGTCTGAGTGAGTCCGGGTGAGTAATACTTTGGTGAGTCTCAGTTTGAGTGAGTCTGGTTGCAAAACATTTTCGTGAGTGTGAGTCCGTGTGAGTCTGGCTCAGGATAATTTTGGTGAGTCTGAGTGAGTCCAAAGCGCAAAGTATAATTCTTGAGTGAGTCTGAGTGAGTTCCTTTTTTATTGGCCTACCTATGGTCCTATCTACTCATCTTCTCCATTACTATCAACCTTACCTGAATACACCTTTACTCACTTCTACTCACACGTATTCCAAAGCAGTATCGTTCATACACTATTAATAGACTTATTGACCAGAGGCGTGAATTACATAGGGGGGGGGGGGGGGGTGCCTTGAACTCATCCCCGCCAACTCTTCCAGGGAAATTCTTGATAGATATATCTTATGTTGTCATCTCTTTCCAAAAAAATGTCCTTACTGGTCTGCAACCACTCATAATTCGTATTCGAAGGTACTATATCAAAAGGCACCAAGATGAGTGCCAAAAACGTGAGATATTGATTTAAACAGCATTGAATCCATGGTCGAAAAAGTGAATTCTAGCTGAATGGACTCACGTGTCGACTCACTCGGACTCACTCAGACTCAGATCGAGCCGTGAGTCTGAGTGAGTGCGGGTGAGTAATATTTTGTTGAGTTTGAGTCTGAGTGAGTCCGGTGTAAAAAAATTTTGGTGAGTGTGAGTTCGAGTGAGTCCGGCTGAAAAACGTTTTGGTGAGGCTGAGTCCGAGTGAGTCCAAAGCGCCAAATATATTTCGTGAGTGAGTCTGAGAGAGCTCCACAGTTTTTGCCGACCTCTGCTCAAACGAGACATACGAAAGCTGATCGCGCACCTCACGTAGCAGGAACGAGTTCTCGCTACGAAGACATCGACACCTAAGAAGGTCGGTGCCAGGACCCTCGATAATTACGATTTGCAGCACTGCAGGCTGGATTACGGCAACAATATTTTTTATTGCCGTGCATGGCTCGGGTCCCGTAGCGTCACCATCTACCGAACAGTAAACAGAAAAACATTCCACGAACATGAGCCACGGGACAACGAACGAGCACATAGGCTAAAGCATTGTCCCGTGTGCTCTTGCACTGTACCGCCATTCACGTTGTTTCGCTACAATGTACGGAAACCAACTAGCCCAGCTAGTTGGCTTGTGTACATTATAGCGAAACTCTTACCTATCGCTATCGTAATTGAGCACAAAAGATTAAACCAAGTAGTATTTCTTTTATTAGGTAACAGCACATGACAAGTGTCAAAGCGGCGTCACAGATCGTAAGGTGCTTTCGAACAAAGCGACAAAGCGATGCTTGTGCCGCTCCCAGCATGGGTTTCCCTGTAAAGAATACCGTTGTTTAATCTGCAGTTACGGGAAGCGGCAAATGTAGTATACAAAGAAGGTAGTGACGTTACTAGACTTTGGCATGCAAGGAAATCTTGCGCAGCTTGCACTGAGTCGTGCGAAGATGAGGCACAGCAGAGCTGGTCGGCACTCGACTACTTCTGACTTGACTTGGCACATGTGCATTCACACGGCGATGCACTAAAGGTTCACGTGACCAGGTTCTAAATAACGAGTGTTGGCTAGGTATCGATCGATTCGATTCACAGCACGAAGAAGCTTAGGTATCAAAGAATATTTGCTCTGTTTCTTTCTCGGAGAAGCAGCGCACAAAAGGACACCAATACGCACACATAAATAACGCAAACACAAGCGCTTCTTCGAAAATCATGGCTCACCAACTAGCCCATCAGTAGATATTAAGCTGTTTCTTTGCATTTATTTCTTTATCTCTGTATATTTTTATTTCTCTCGCTATCTCAATATTTCCATTTGTTTTTGTTTCTTCCCCTGCTGTGTTTCAAATTCTTTCTTTCTTCCTTTTTCCCTTCTTTCTTTCTTTCTTCCTTTCTTTCTAATTCATCCTCTTTCTTTCTATACATTTTTTTTCTATCTCTTTACTCGTTTTCACACCCATCCCAATTTTTGCATCCCACACCGGAGAAAGCAGCGCAGCGGGAGAGCGCACGCAGGGCAAACGTGTTCAGGGAGCGAAGAAAAAGATGAAGTTGACGAAAAAACCGCGCGCCGGCATGACAATGTTTTTTTTTTTTTGTCTACATCGAGAAGCAGGCAAATGGCGAGCATAAGATATCTGCTGTACAAGAAGCCGCCTAACAATAGATTTTTCTTGGTGTGAGCAGTCATAGCTCTACGCGAAATTGACGCATAGTTAAGGTTTCAGAAGAATGGACTTTTAGTACAGTGCAGTTCATTGTCTTACTGTCGATGCCATTATGTATTGTAATCCTCATTTTAGGGTATACTCCAAATTGGTCTGCTGGATGCCGCAGCATCTATTTCCAGCCACCAAAACAGTGGGAATGTGATTGCACATTTTCCCGGGACTCCTTCGTATGGGCTCAGCAGTGAGCTTCGTATTGATCACTTCTTCGCGTGCACGCGTGTGTCCTTCTCTGTCTTGGTCGTGTTTTCCAGCACCACACTATTGCTTCTGTCCCCTCGACTGCGTCCCAAGCCGAGCCGCCGAAAAGGGCGTTACTGCACCTGATGCTGCGTTCTCCACTCAAGATACTTGCTATGCAGCACAATACTGAGCTCGAGAGCCAAAGCAAACAAATATACGTGGACAAGCACATCGACGTGTTATTCAGCCTAAACCACCCTAACAAGGGCTCTTCCACAAACTTCTGCCCAGTAACTGCTACTAAAGAGGAAGCAAATGGGTGGAATCTTTATGGGAAAGAAAAGGCTAAATGGAAGACCGTTAGAATGCGTGCCGTGACTAGCTTGGACTTCTTCAGACTTTTCGAGGTAAGCAAGGAGCGATTCTTGGAATCGGATGGAGCGCTATAAAAACAGGCTATCGACGCGTGGACACAGCGTGAAGTGGGAGTTTTTCTGCTGACTTGCAAGCGTCTCTGTGCTGGGTAGTCCGTACGTCCGACAATTCGAATGAAGATGGGCAAACAGCGTTGGTATCTTTGCGACACATAAAGGAAGCCGCACTAACAGACGCGGACAAAGGAACGAAGCGCGCACTCGCAATTGGAACTATATTGGAAAAGCAACACACATATGGTTTACACATTGAGCACGTGGTTTCTTTCGCCAACACACAAAATAACTTCGTCGAAAAATGTTCTCAACGCGGTGCCCATGTGCACGCTGTTTTGTATGCTCACGTGGCTAGCTACGTTTCCATGAAAACCACTCTGGGTCCAGGCTCACACGGCGCTCTCTGAAACTGAAAGTGCGACTGGGGGCTATAAAATTCTCCACCATCGCGTGTAAGTCCGGCGATGGTGGTTGATTTAATGTGCCTTCTTCGTCGTCTCAACTCCATACAGCGTTGTTGGAAAATTGCGTCGGAATGGAACCTACCATGCTTCTTCTTTTTCTTCTTCTCCTTTCTCTCATTGCCCATGAGAAGCGATATTGCCGTAAGTTGCCTTCGTGGTACACACCACAACATGCTACGAAGTATGCTTTACAGGAGAAAACTTGGCGTTTGAAACCAATTCTGAGAAGGGATTTAACAAATTTGTGTTATTTATTGGATTGAAATCCAGATATCCCGTCGGACATTTGTTGAGATAACTGTTGCCGTCTTCATTTTTAAAGAACCGGTGGCAAGCACTGGAATTAATTTACCAATTTTTGTGGCGCATACCTGTTTGTGATGGACCGTGACGACGACATCACACGCTGACAAGCCGAGACCTTAAGGTGCTTCGCCCATAATAGTATACTCAATCGGCTGAGTGACACAACACTGTTCATATTGTAAAATAGGCAGAACCTAGGCTAACCTCGTACAAATGGCACTAGGAAAAACACCGACCACAGTGTAAAACACGATTGTCGCCGAAGTCCAGCACCCGATTGATTGGCAGATTGAACTTCTCTCATACGTAATAGAAACATTAGGCCGGCTTCACGCAATAATGTGGCAACGGAGCGTATATGCCACCACCATTAGGCTGCAGTCAGCGTGCTTTATCTGACGACATTCCGCTCAAACTGCTCTCAGCGGAGCGCCGCCGTTCATTTGGATGCATACCGCCGACCCCACCCACACTAACCCGGCAACGGTGCTGCCACCTGGAGCCCAATCTTCCGGCAAATAGCCGTCTACTCTATTTCAAATCTCTTCATTTGCATGGTCTTACGAAGTTTTTTTTTTGTTGCTGGCATACTAAATCAATATATCTGTCATATCGATTAAATACATTACATGGAACACCCACACATTACTCCATAATCTAGATAATGAAGTTTCGCTAGCGATTCCCTTCCATATTTTTTTTTCAAGAAAAAGAACGGAGCGCCTTGCATTAACGTGATATTGATAAAGAAACTGAAATTAGTTTGCGTTATGCGAGCGCTCTGTGCTATATAATATGCGCAGAGCAATTATAGAAACTCCATAGCCAATGGGAGTGGTAAATATGAATGTCGTTTTCGGGTCTTCTACGCCGTGTTTTATTAAATAGTGTGGATATATCGGGCACAGTTGGCTTGAAGTTTTTCGTTAAATCTGTATTTAAACGAAGAACTGTTCTGATCAGTGACTTGTCGCCGAGGGTCCCCCCCAGGAAACTTTTGCGCTGCACATAGCATAAAACCCAATATTGAATCGCGTGTCACGTAAATCAATTCCACTTGCTTTTCTAAGATGCTAGAAGATTTATGACGGAGTTGGCCTTTAAAGAGCACGGTTCTCTTGCACACGTTCTTCACAGAAAACACCGTAAAAAACGAAGTCAAGGCAGAAGACCACACGTATATAGTCGGTCGTGAAGTAGACGATTTTAGAAATTGGGTATACTGCATATTGGATCAGCGTGTATTCTTTGCTAGTAGCTTTAAGTCTTTCGTTACACTTTTCATGAATGCACTCAAGAAACATTGAAGAACACCTACTGGAGCTTTTTCGTGCTTTTAATGAAGTACCGAGTTCGGCAATGTACATGAAATCGATTTATGCTGAGATATACAGACAGGCATAATTGATGCCTATGGCCTTCTGAGTGCACTAAAAGTGACGGAAGAGAATAATGTATGCTCATCCAGTATATATGTTATCGAATAACAATTCTTGGGGTTGTTGGAATCACTGACTTTTTTTTCTCGTTTTGCTGAAAACGGCAAACGGCATCAGAGTTTCTAAGGTGCGCGAGCATCACCCCTTCATCCCCCCCCCTTCCTCTATTTCGAATGAATGTCCTAGGACGGCTGCTAGCGTTTTTTTTTTTTTCACAAAATGAAATCACACCGAGCAGAGCTTAAAATAACGTTATTCGTTAGCATGGAAGAAGAAAAAATGTAGCTGTGTACACCCACTCATGTGGAAGAATTGCCGAACTACATTTAGTGATTCTTTTAATATGCATTCTATAATTGTTGTTTAATATACTGACTCATGTACCCACTCTTGCTATGTCACGTCTATCGAGACAGAAGTATTTGTAAATAAATAAATAAATCACTTCTGATAGCTACATATTCAGAAAAAAAATTATATCATACATATATCTGGTGGTGCTCTGCAGGGTAACACAGTTAAGCACAGTGAAAATGTAGGAGTCAGACTGGCAGAACTGCAGGTGTGTCCGCCAGGAACAGGCGCGAGAAGTCTCGTACAGGAAAAAGAAACAGCGTAGCAATAGGGAAGTGAAGAACTTGGCTTAAATCAAAAAGAAATTACAAGCTGAATGATGATGTAACGGAAATAATAGAAGCAGAGCAAGAACCGATACCCTGTATATTGCGCGCCACTTTGATGTGCTAAAAAAAACCCCTTCGAATCAAATGAAAAAGGACCGCCCCAAAACAACGTTATAGAATTCAATACCACGAAGTTCAGCTATTTAAATTGCAAATGGATCACGTAAAATCGATATTGAAGTCATCTATGCAGCGAATAAAGCTGTCAAGAACGGAATCAGTTGAGTCATGGCTGAGCTGAAGGAAACCAGAACTTACACAACCACAAATAGAGCCGTCGTATTAATTATGGTCAATTCTCTGACCATAAGCAGAATACGCCGTAGTTGAGTACGACATATTAACTTGGACCGCCGCAGGTTCTTTGACGTAGACCAAATGCACTGAGCTTCTTTTTCCTTCCGAGTCGTCTACTTTGTACGCAGTAGACCCTATTGAAAACGCTGCCTTAGCATCACAACGAAAAGCCACTGTTCCACATCTGCAGGTAAGCCGTGCTTTTAGATTAATACTTTTGACCTTATGAATGTCATGTAAAAGAATAAGAAACTCACAGGGTCCTTTATACATTCGTCTAAGATGACTAGAAGGCTAAAGTCGCCTTTTTCTTATTCGATATCGGGATTCTCTCCCCCCCCTTACCCTGCCCCCCCCCCCCTTCCACCGAAAACTTTCTCCACCAGACGTAGTGTTGCAGTGCCTCCGTCATCGCTCTCCTCTGACCAAACAAAGATGTCATCTGGTGATGTCGCGCTATGCGACGTCCTGATGACGTCCGGATGACGTTGCAAATTTTGGCAGTCTTTGACGCCAAGATGAGGTCAAATGCTGGCGCCATCACGTGATGATGATTTTTTGCATCGCTCGCATTGACGCCCACGACGCGGGACGCCGACGGTTAAGTTATCGCGTTAGATGAGGCATCTAAGGCGTTAGCCTTACAAGAAAAGCAAGATCTTTAAAAGACACATGACGAGAATCGTGCTCATGTGGCTGTACAGCATAGCCGAGATACTGATAGCCTCTAATCAGCGGCAGAAATTGCAGTCTTCAACAATACTTCTAATAAACGCCCCCAAGGCGCGTAAAAGGTACATACGTGTAGTAGCTAGACAAACCAACGCGTAACTCGTTTCCTGGGGCCGCGAGTAACGAGTGAGGCAGCAACTCGACGCTGTACAGCTGGCACGGTCTCCCTTTTTGCGTGTTGCTATTCTTCTTCGTGCGGGCAGATTGCCTTTCCGCTTTCTCGTTTGAGAGCGCCGGAAATATCATTAGCTTTACCAGTAACTTTGTTGTCTCCGTCAACAACAAAATATGACAACCCTCGAAACCAGAAGCCAGCAAGATGCGGTGCCGTCCTCTTGCAGTCAGACTTCGTTAAATCACGGTACACGTCAGCAGTTACAGCTCCCAGTGGGCACATCATCTGTATTACACTGTAGGAAAAACAGAAAGAGTACGTGTTACGCTTTCTGGAGAATCCTGACTTGCCATAAATAAAACTCTCTTTAAAGAGTAAGAAAAAAATGAATATTTCAAGCGAAGCATCTCTTTGTTGGACACAAGTAATGCAACCAAGAGAGAATTAAGCCAAAGAAAAGAATAAGGGCACTATCATTTTTTTAACGGTAGCGTAATTATTTAACCTAAATTGAAAGGAAATAAAGGGCACGAGAAATAACGTTTTCCGTATGTGGGATCCGAACTGACAACCTTCGAATTACCTGTCCGATACTCTACCAATTCAGCTACGGCGCCGGCTACTCTCCAGTTCACTGCATGTGTATACTTATACGCATTTAAACTCAGAGATGCTTAGCCAGCACTACTCGTAGCCAAGGCAGCGAGTCTCTTTAAAGAGACACCTTAACTCTCTTTAGGTTTTTTTTTTGGTTTGGTTTTTATGGTGCATAAGCAACTAAGACCATTATGCACCAAACGCGTGGTATGGCTCTCTTAAAATGTTGGGTTACCACGCCGAGTCCTTGTCTAGGCAAGGGCCCCGAGGATACCAACAGGTTAAAGAAGACTTCGTTCTTTTTCTAAATAGTGAGAAGTTCAACGAGGTGTTCCTGTGTATTTAGACGGCGTATGGTATGAATTCATAGTTTGTCTAGAATTCCTGCTTCTTTCAGGAAGCTAAAAACGTACGCGTTATAAACTAGCGCGTCTTCACCTAAGAGCAATGCTGGACGAAGTGGTATTTATTCCCTGTAAAATACGGAAAAATGTTTTTTTCTGATTTCTTCCAGTTTAGTGCATGCCAGTAAAATGTGATTTACTGATAGCTCACATCCACATCTCTCACACAGAGGTTTGTCTTCTTTTGCTAGTAAGAAATTGTGTCAATGACGATAACCAGTCACCGACGACGCCCACGTCTGGTGTTCCAGGCAGTTCCATGTTTGCGCGCAGTCTCTCACCAATCATCCCATATTAAGTGCGCAGCACCTAAGGGGGCCGGGCTGTGGAAAGCTGTCATCGTCGTATGTTGTCACAGCTTCGCTCAACGCAGGCAATATCACACATAGCGTAGACATTTGAGGGCGTACTTGCGCCAAAGAGAAGTATTCTTGCTCTTGTTCTTCGAGCACCTTGATGATGATATAAACGCAGTCATAACCACAAATGCATAACCATTTGAGCGCGCGCTCACGCCGTAGAGGTCCTCTTTCTCTTTTTCTTCGAGCACCTTGATGATGATATTAACGCAGGTGAAACCATAGTATAGCCATTTAAGCGCGCGAACTCACCAGAGGGAAGTCTTCTTCCTCTTCTTCTTCAAGCGCCTTGATGATGATAGAAATAAACATAAAGAGGGAAAACGCAGAAAAAAACTGTAAAAGGGAAAAAGAAAGAACGAGACGAGGAAAGAAAAAGAAAACCGAAGACAAACAAGGTAGGCTGCCCAGCTTCGCACAACAGGCTCGTTCAAGCTGCCCGTCCCGCCAGGAAGTACTGTTCTGGTCGTGTTCTGGTTCGGTCGTGATCCTGCCTGGCCTTCTCCTGCCTGAGCTGTGCCTTTACTTCAGCGGCGTCTTGGTGCATCCTCCCGGGGGGGTGCGGTCTGAACGGGCGGTGCTGAATTAGGCACAACAGAGTGATGTCTCTTTCGTCTCCCGGTCAGGCAAATGCTGCCTGGTCGGCCTCTCTTGCTCCCAATGAGTTACCAATCGATCTTTTCTTGCGCAGCGGTCTGAGCAACGTTCCCGTGGCTCTGGTACCAACTAATGGAGATTCCATACGGATGAAAAAATCCAAAAAGCATTCAGGAGGAGCTCCGGAAGGTGACTGAACACTTCCAGTTGATCACTGAGGTGCGACAGTTCGGTCGCGGAGGAATTCTGTGTTGTTCGCCGGACCAGGCCTGTGTGTCAGATCTACTTAAATGCACAACCTTTGCATCTCTCCCGGTGAGTTGTTTTATACCTCCACATTTGGCATGTGTCAAAGGTTTAGTCCGTGGGGTGGACTCGAGCTTAACTCCGCCAGAGATTTTAGAAATGTTTTCCGTTGCGGGAGCGGTATCAGTGTACCGATGCTCGCGTAGCGTTGATAACAGGAAGATCCCGACTGAGTCAGTGATAGTTACGTTTGCCGGCACAACCCGACCAACCGAAATCAAGGCGTGGCCGCTCATATATCGGGTTGAATCGATATCCCCTCGTCCACTGCAGTGCGCTAAATGCTGGCGTTATGGACATAGCATCAAGGGATGCAGATCGGTGGTCCGCTGTCAAATGTGTGCAGGGCAACATAACTCTAAGGAGTGTACAGCACATGAAAATCGTTGTTGCCTGTGCAATGACTCTCACGCAGCTGACGACCTTAGCTGTCCTGCAAGGGCTCAGGAAATGCAAATAATGGAGATCATTGAGCAAAAACGATGTTCAAGACGCGAAGCTCGAATCGTCATTGCAGAGCGTTCTCGGGGATACGCCAGTGCTACGAATCGGTACAATCAGGCGGTAGATTCCTCACTCCCGCAAGTAATAGCATCCACTATTGAAAAGACAATGGCGAAGGCAATGGAAAATCTTTTTTCTTACACTAACAGAATCATTGGCACAAATAGTGAATGCGCAGATGACACAAATTCTGCAGAGTGTTATTCACCCGGCTACGACCTCTCCACTCTCCTCGCCACCTAAAGAGATTAATGCGGGTTCGTTAGAATCAGGTTCAACGATAACTATCCACAAGAAAATACCCGTCGAAGATGAATTCTGTTCTCCAAAAGCCGGTCCATCCAACACGAGCCGTAAGGTAATAATACCAGCTGAACAGGATTTGGATTGGAGCTCTGATTCAGGTTCCCATGAATCTCAAATGGAATCAGAATCTAGAAACGTGAAACGTCGTGCTTCGCCTGTAGCACAGGGTTCTCCAGTGAGTCCCAAGGTTAGGACTAAAAAGTACCAGAAGGAAAGCGCTTCAAAACAGGACTTTTTAAAAGATAGTATATTGGAGAAGGCAGTGAATACTGCTGGTATTTTGACAAAATAGGGGCATTAAAAATTTTACAGTGGAACTGCCGATCAATTTTTTCAGCATCTACCGATTTATTTTGCCTTTGTAATCAACATTTTCCTGATGTAATTATTTTGCAAGAAACTTGGCTTTCAAAAGAAAAGAGTTTTCATATTAAAAATTACCGCACATTTCGTTTAGACCGGCCCTCCAGGGGTGGCTTCTTAGCCGTATTTATTACTTCAAAAAATTGCTCACCGGGTTAAAATTACATGTCAAGTAATGAATTTAGACAGTGAAATTTTAGCGTTAGACATTTCTCTTCCTGGATGCCTTCCTTTTTCTATAGTGAATGCATATTTTCGAGCAGGTGTTCAAGATACTACTGTGCTAAATTCTGTAATTTCGTCTTGTAGGAAACAAATGATATTGGCGGGAGACTTTAATTCCCACCACATTTCGTGGGGTTTCAGAACCGATATGAGTGGGGAAGCGCTTGTGGGATCTGGCTTCAAAGAATAATCTATCATGCATTAACGCAAGAACACCCACTTTTGTTTGTAATCGGTCTCTTTCTACGATTGACCTTACTTTCCACACTCCTAACCTCCCTATCTCTACGTGGTCTACGTTGAACTTGGGTACAAGTAGTGACCACTTTCCTATACTTTTTGAGGTTGTATGTCCGGTGACCTCAGTAACCAGTCACTCAAGAACTCAGTAACCAGTCACTCAAGTCGCTTCACGTCTGCCTTCTCGCACTACTCGTGGTCACCTGACAATAATGACGACTTCGATGAGATCACTGCTTCGGAATTGGCACAAGTAGTAAAAATCTTGCCCAATTCAGCGCCAGGTCCTGATGGCATTACTACAACGGCAATAAAAATTATTCATAAGGTTCTACCCCAGGACCTACTGGCAATTATTAACTATTCTATAAGGAATTCATGGATTCCACCTGATTGGAGAATTGCGAAAATTATTCCTTTATTAAAAAAACAAGGCGCTGGGTTTACATTAGATAACATCAGACCTATATCACTCACATCTAATCTGGTGAAGTTAATTGAAAGAATCTTACACATTCGGATAGATAATTGGTTGACTGAAAACATGATCTTGAGCCCATGCCAAATTGGCTTCAGGCGTGAATGCTCCATTTGGTGTGCCCATGTCGATTTGGAAAGTAGAATACAACTTGCTCGTTATAAGAAA
>JALIZH010004853.1:0-54628 GCA_030522465.1 Rhipicephalus appendiculatus
CGTCAACAAACCGTGTAAAGTTGGCAGACTTCAGCTTCGCGCGTTACTGCAGTAAGAATGACTTCATGCACTTTTCAGATAGCTGCCTAAATTTCTCAAAAGAGCACTACACCCTGCGACTGAGAGCGGGTACTACGAGAGCAGAGCCTCCGTGTTACTCTTGCCACAATCATTGCTCCCTGTGCGAAGTAAAGGCAGAGCTAACCGTGAGACTTACTCTTTTTTTCAAAAAAGAGCAAAATGAACTGCGAGCTCCGTTACAGTAAGGTGCAGTTTCCAGTTCATACAATGCACACGCCGAAGAAGCGCGCGCAAGCATTGGCCATATAAAGAATAATAATAATAATAATATCTGGGGTTTTACGTCCCAAAACCACGCTATGATTATGAGAGACGCCGTAGTGGAGGGCTCCGGAAATTTTGACCATCTGGTGTTCTTTAACGTGCACTGACATCGCACAGTACACGGGCCTACCATTTCGCCTCCATCGAAATGCGACCGCCGCGGCCGGGATCGAACCCGCGACCTTCGGGTCAGCAGCCGAGCACCGTAGCCACTGTTCCACCGAGGCGGACGGCCATATAAAGAATGTCCCAACTAAATGGAATCAGGATGTTAAAAAGATCGCTTGAAAAATATCCGAACTGCACATTGGCGGTAACGATGTGTATTTATAAGCAGTATTTTAGCATCACTGAGTGATATAAGTGTTCTTATTTGGCCAGCTTTTTCATTGTTGCTTGAATCACTATGATATTGGGAGTCGAAATAAGGCGGAAGTTCAGGGGAAGCTGGAAGCTTTCAGAGATGAAAAATCCTTGGAACAAGGGGTTTCGCTGGAGCCAACGTTTCAATCAGCCGCCTCGTCTCTGTCAAGACAGCAGCTGCTTCACTTAGCACCATGTATGTGAACGCCTTCGTGCCTCTCCCCAGCGATTGCAGGGTCGGACGAGGTGGAGAAAGCGAGTGTGGAAACAGACGGGGGGACACAGAAGGGGGCTACTTAGATAGCCTGTCGCGTCAAATCGGGAGAGCAAGTGGGGGGAATTCCTGAATAAAAAAACGAAAACAAGGAGGGGGAGAGGTAGTGGGAGTGTAAACGGGTTTCGTGCGCTTGGACGGGGGTAAATGGGGTTGTTAGTGCTGTACTGATACTGATTCTTTGCATTTGTCACATATTGGTGGTTGTTGGGTCTCGGGCAGATAGCTGTATACGTAAGATGTATGGTAGCTTGGCTGATATTGCATCCATAAATCTTTCTAACCTGTTTATCATTCACTGAGTACAGGTTTAATTGAGATGATCTTCACTACTCCCCTTCGTGTTCCATTTACAATGTTATCTGGGAGTCAGTACTTTGTAAATAGCTTCAATCTCATTCCCCAAGGCTACCTTTATTTTCGATGCAGTATTTTCTTTGGCTTGTGTCGCTGAACATTCAGCTGCTTTCTCTTTTCTGTGTATGCCAAAGTGACTTAGCAGGCAGCAGTAACTATTGGAGTGGTACTGTCTTAAGCATGTCAGTGTGCTCAATATGTCGCCTGGGAGGTGTTGACGCTCAGATTTTAAACTCAGGACTTTTATAGCACTTACACGACCTGCCCTTCAGCTTGCCACCTGAAATCTTATGCCCGCCTTTTTTATTGTTAGCTGCACAACTTCATTTGCTCAGCCTGCAACTGCAACCTGGCGATTGAGACTCGTTCAATGTCTGGGCAAAGAGGCCAAGTTGGCAACGTAGCTGATGACGAAAAGGCTACGTCATGAATTGCTTTTTGCGAAACAGATGTCAGTATATCCACCAGAGCCGCAGGTCACAATTATTTCTTACATCGTCACATAACAAAGTACTGACAAAGGGTATCAAATAAGTTACGAAGAATCAAACTTACTATTAGAGAACTGGATACCTGAAAAAACAACGAGACAAAAAGAAGTACTGCTTTCCTGATTAGGAGTAGTGCTCGCTCGCAGCCCTCACTCTGATCTGCTAACTGGTTGCTACGCTCCCACGGGATATGCTGCAATGTTCTCCTTGAAATTGGAGAATTAGAATTATATTTACGTGAAATGAAATAGAGAGTGAAAATTTAATTTCATATCAATATTTCATTTTCGATAAATATAGTTCTCCCTCCTAAAGCTTTTATTTAAACAATGATGTCCTCACCGTTTTATTAGTCGTACAGTTTCAAGAAACCAGCAACACCCCATGAATCATTCGGCTATGTTGACTGCAGAGGAAGCTGTTACTGGCCGCAAAAGTGACCATGGGATCACAATTATAGACCACGTACGCAAAAGTCGTTGTATTGAAGAGATTTGCGGAAATAGTAGGCTACAGAAGCAGCACTTTTTCTGCTAATCTTTCACCGCTAACTTTGGTGGTCATCATAACACTCAATGTTCACGAACATTATTTTAATAAATACGTATTTTATTCCGCACACATACAGCCATGTCACGTCCACGGTCATAATTTACCGCTGTCTCACGACTGTGGTATTACTTCATTCCAACTTTGACATATATCACCAAAGCTTATGGTTCTCCATCGCCATACCTGACCCATGCACCCAAAAACGCTATGCATTAATACGTTGAAGCACTGTGCGCCTAAAAAATATTAAACGCTACCAAATGCATGCCCACATGCAATAACTCTCTTTGTTCTCTGTTTTTGATATCTAAGCTTGCAAAAGCAGTTTATTCTTTATTGTCCTGCTGAATCAGTGCCACAAATGACACGCTGGCAATGGCCAATTCAACTAATTGTGCGTACAGCTCCGTACTGTTTCGAATGAATAGCCTGAAAATACACTAATTAATGAAAAATTTTTACTTCCTGATTAGTGCACACAATGCTAATTGAAATAAACTGCACCTGTTCAACGGAGAGCGATAGCATTAACATTAGTGCACATGCAACATCATTTTGTACCTAAGTTATAACACTTGACGTATGCACATATACTGAAAACCAATTCATTACACTTAGCCGAACTTATGAATTTTTTCCGGTTAATGAAATGGTGCTGAATATATCAAATTTTGAGAACGTTTATCAGAGTGTTCAATCTGCAGCTGGAGAAAGCGGCAACCCGAAAGAGTTGAGCGCCACCTTCTGCGGTAGTGAAGCATACGCGCCTCCCGAAGTGCTGCAGGGCGTTCGGTACAGACCGAAGAAGGCAGACGTGTGGTCACTGGGCGTCATACTTTTCGTCATGGTCACCGGGCTCCTTCCGTACGAGTCAGAGTGCGTGCCCCACCAAGTTCGACTGCAGATGACGCGCACTCTTCGCTTTCCGCAGGTATAATTCAAAATAGCTTGCGACGTATCCTGTGACGAACGCATGTACAATACTCACGGATTGAAATGGGACAATTTAGGGCTGATTGACGAGCATTCTTTCGTTTCCACCGTCGTCAGTTCGGATCATATCAGCGTGATTTCGACTGAAAATCAACATCATCTTTATAGACCAGATTCGTTGAGACATGAGGTGGTTATCTCGAGCACTTGCACATACCATTCGTTTTGCTAAATAATTTTGTGTCACGTTTGAATCTCTGAGTACTGTACGCAAGAGAATATGACCAGTAAAGAAAGCATACCTTCCCTTGGATTACAACATTGTCTTCATGCGTATATTACTTATGTCCGGCACTGCTCTGGCCTACAGACTCATGCACACACAGCAGAACCACTTGACGTTACTGTAGAAAAGAAGTGGAAGTTCTAAGGGCTCGTTTTTCTTTGTTAGAAACAATATTAAAGGGAACTAACAGAAAATGCCAAGGAAAGTATAGGGGATGTTATTAGTAGTAAATGTAATTTAAATGTGAAGAAAGAAAAGTGGACGAAAAGGTAACTTCCCGCGGGAAGGGACCGAACCTGCGACCTTCGAATAACACGTCCGATGCTCTACGAACTAAGCGACTGCGGCGGCCATCCCCCATACACTTTATGGAGTATATAAGTCAAAGTCAAAAAAGTCAAAAGTCAAATTTTATTTACAACATGCACAATTACAATGTTGAAGGCCACCCTAGCAAGAAAGCTGTAAACATGCAGCTAGACGAGGCCAGGGGGCCGTAACCCGGCAGCAACAGCAGTATACACATGCGCAATACAAACAAGGCTTCACTAATACAACGCGTGCTTCTTTGGTGGTAAATACATATGAATACATGCATGCGCACTGTGAACAGGCTAAAATACGTGTGAATAACATGACCACTAAGAAATAGGTTATGTTACACTGTTAGAATGGAGATGAAGAAAAGCAGCAAGGAAAAAAAAGTGTGCAGGTGATGAATGCATTGTAGCAAGCGTAGATACAACGTAAATTTGCAGGCTTCAGGCAAACAATTTAAATTTATCAAGCAGAAAGATATCACGCAAGTGCTTGCGTGATAAAAACGTACCTTTATGTACGCACTTCTGCAGTTGATTTAACTGTTTGGGTACATTGTAGCTCAGAGTTTGAGTATAGTAATTTGTTCTATGGCGCTTTATCAACCATCTTTCGGGTGCTCGTGTTACGCGGGTGCTGGGTCGTTCCACGAGGGCTGACAAAATTTTTAGAAAGCGTTGAGTTTTCTTATCAGCAAAAGGGAGTTGATGTAGGAGGTGGTATGCGTAAAGATTTTGGACGTTAATTATTTTGTTTTCCTGAAACAGCGGTGTTGTGGAATGTAAATAATGAACATTGTTGACGCAACGAATAGCTTTTTTTTTCGAGTAGCAACAATCTGTTGATATTCCGTTTTGTAATTGTAGCCTACACTAAGGTGCAGTAGCTTATATGCGATCGAAAAAGGGAATGATAAAGCTGGAACATTACAGGAGGTGGGAATATATGACGGCGTCTAAATATAACAGAGAGCGCAGGAGACAAATTCTTTACAATGAGGTCTATGTGCGAGTTCCACATCATGTGTCTAGAAAACACAACACCTAAAATCTTGTGTTCCTCTACCACAACAAGCGAGTGGGAACCTATGTTTAAATCGGCACAAGACACAGACCTGTTTTTCGCAGCGAAAACAACAGCTTTTGATTTTTTCACATTGATTTGTAGACTGTTACACAAGGACCACTCGAACATTTCGGACAGCACATTATTCGCTTGTGAAAACAAGTCTGATTCGGTATCAGAGGAAATAAACAGGCTAGTGTCATCTGCGTATAAAACAAAATCTGTACACTTGTCAATAAAAGGTAAATCATTCACGTATGCGTTAAATAAAAAAGGCCCCAAGATGCTTCCCTGGGGCACGCCACTTAGTAATGGGCGAAAAGATGACGTAGAACCGTTGATAACTACGCACTGTTCCCGATCGGAAAGATATGACTGTAAAAGTGAGTGAACGACACCACGTATGCCATATTGTTCTAGTTTTATTAAAAGTGTGTCATGATAGAGTGAGTCAAATGCTTTGCTGTAATCAAAGTGCGTTTAAACGTGGGAGCGTCAGTCAGCGCCGCCAGTAGCCATGGCGGCGAGTACACTCTTTCTCTGCCTGTTGGCGTCACGTAGCACGTGAACTTATTACGAGCTGGCAGCTGACCAATAATCCCTGGCATACTACCTGAAAGCATCGAATCTGCCAGAACGAGACCCCTCGCCGTGAATGAAGGAAAGAAGTGGAAATTTAAAGGGCTCTTTTTTTTTGTAAGACAGAATATTAATGAGAACTAACAGACAAGAATATCAAGGAATGTATAGGGGATGTTATTTATTTATTTATTTATTTATTTATTTATTACTATACCCTGAAGACCCAGAGGGGATTACAGAGGATGTGGGTACAGTACGAACACGGCAAAAATACTAACAGTGAAGGAAATACAAGTCACAATAGTTAAAAAAAGAAAGAAAAAAACAACAAAAAGAAAACAAAGAACAATATTCTACAGTTACACAATATGGTGTTCCGAAACTGACTTGAACAACACTAGGTGCCTTAGTTGCAGCAATGGAGGGGGAAGGTGGTTCCAGTCCCTGGTTGTCTTCGGGAGAAAAGATTGCAAAAAGTGGTTGGTGCGGCAGAAAGGAATGGCTAGTTTATTTGGGTGGTCAACACGGGATGACAAGTAAGCAGGTTCTGAGATTAATTCCTCTTTTAGTACTTGATAATGAAAGAAAATTTTCTGAAAGGGCGACAGACGGAAAACTGTTCTTCTAGTGGCCGCATCTGGGAGTTCAACAGTAGCTTTCATTAAGGTCACGCTGGCAGTACGAGCATAGTTGTTATGGATGAAGCTTGCTGAGCGGTTTTTGGCAGCTTCTAAGGCTTGAATTAACGCTGATTGAGCAAGGTCCGATATGGCAGACGCGTACTCGAGTTTCGGTCGGACTAATCTTAGGTAAAGCTGTAAGTTGAGGTGCGTTGGTGCTTGGCGAAAGTTTCTGCGGAGGTAACCAAGATAACAGTTAGCGTTGTTAATAATGTAGGTAACGTGAGAATGCCACGATAGATCAGTTGTTATGTAAACACCAAGGCATTTGTAGCTACTAACTTGCTCTAATTTAGTTCTGTTTAATGTCTAGTTGAAAAGTTTCGCAGTGATAGACGAACGTGTGACTGTCACGCTTTTACACTTAGTTACGTTAAGATTCATTAGCCACGTATTGCACCAGTCAGAGACGCTATTAAGATCAGCTTGAAGAAGTAAGTTGTCGTCTTCGTTAGTTATTCTGCGGTACAGAACGCTGTCGTCTGCAAACAGTTTCATGGATGAGCTAATATTACTTGCTTGATCATTGATGTAAACTAAAAAGAGTAAAGGACCTAAAACAGAACCTTGCGGTTCCGTTTTAGGTGGACTGCACAGGGATTTCAGAAACAATTATTAGCGGTAGGATACTGAGTGCGGTTAGTAAGAAAGCATTTGTAGGCTTATGCCACACGAGCGAAGCAAAGAGACAGCTGAACCATAATTGACGCCAGCAAGGAACGTGAGCCGTGGCTTCACGTGCCGCAGCCAAGCGCCGTTTTTATTTTTCTTCACTTGCGGTCGCGCGCTCTCCGAGGGCGCTACAGGGCCTCCCATGTAGTCTGGAAGTCAGAATCTGACATGCCGTTTTCAGTGGTCCAACGGGAGGTCAGGCGTAGACGAGAGGCTTTCTATGGCGGTCTCCAGGTACGCCGGCTTAAGTCGGTCCAAGCTGACTTAGAAGAATGGACTGTTGGGCGAGTTGGTATTCCATGTTTCAAGAAAGTGCCAAGCTGACTATCTCTTCGCGGCCGTTCTGAAGAAGAGTGACAGTTTTGGGGGGTGCGATTAAGGACGCGGAATGGTCAGTCGTAGGCTGGTGTCAAAGGTGGGCTGACCGCGTCGTGGCGCACGAAAACGTGTGTTGAAGTGGCCAGATCACGGTGGACAAATATGGTCTTATGGTCAGAAATTCGGGGTGGAGGGGCCGTAGGTCTTGAACGCAGTCCAAGAGGCGTTGTAGGAATTTTTGCGGATGGGCTGGTAGCTGCGTTCATGTGAAGAAGTCTCCAGGGAGCCGTAGAGAAGTGCCATACACCAGCACTGCTGTTGAGCACTGTACGTCTACCCGGATGACAGCTCGTAAAGATAAGAGCACCAGTGGCAAGGCATCAACCCAGGTGGCTCTATTGAGGCGGGTAGTCAAGGCGGTCTTCAGTTGTCGGTGAAGGCGTTACACCATGCCGCTTGGCGCAGGGATGATACGCCGTGGTACGGCATTGTCTGGCTCCGAGGATGCCATTAAGGCAAGTAAACAGCGAGGACTCAAACTGACGTCCATGGTCTGTTGTCACGGTGCCAGGACAGCCAAAACGGGATACCCACGTAGAAATGAAAGCGCGAGCAACTGTCTCGGCGGTGATATCTTGAATGGGAACAGCCTCCGGCCAGTGTGCGAAACGATCGACCATGGTGAGTATATAACGGGAACCCTGAGACACCGATAGAGGGCCCACGATGTCTAGATGAACATGGTCGAAGGGACAGCCGGGTGGAAGAAAAGGTTGGGGAGGCGTCTTAGTATGACGGGAGATCTTTGTCATCTGGCAATGCAGGCACTTGCGCATGCAAGCACGCACATCACCGTTGATTCCGGGCCAGACATAGCGCTGGGTGAGAAGACGCTGAGTAGCCCGAATGCCAAGGTGACAGATGTCGTGTAAAGAGTGGAAAACGGTGCTACGTAATGACGCGCGTACGAAGGGCGGGGATGGTCAGCCGAGACATCGCACCACAAAGGCACAGATGATAATAGATGGGGCACCAGGCGTAATCGGAGATAACGGGGGTTCTCCCGAAAAACGGTGAGCTCTCTATCATTCTGTTTAGCGGAGGAGAATGTGACCCAGTCGGTGGTTGCAGATTGAGATTCAACTACGGCTATTCGCAATGCCCACGAACTATAGGTGGCGCGCTGTACGATTCAAGATGGCTCCCGAAGGAGGGTCAACACGTTTGTTAGCATAGGAACAGATAGGAGTCCGTCCCTCCTTCCCGCGTCCCACACCACCACAGCGCATGTGCGTCCCCTCCCGCTCTCTATCTTCTCTCCTACGCTCTCCTCTAGGAATCCTCTACGGAGCGGCGCGCACAACAGGTGGTGCGACAGCTGCATACTCCGCCGGGGGGCGCCACGGTAGTTCCGCGGTATGAAAATGACGGAGCGCGCGCGCCTCATTCTCTCTCCTATGCAGCGCCGCGATGAGCGCCCGGGCCTCTGCCGCGAAACGAGGGCGGCGACGTTTTTCCCGCTCAAGCCAGCCGAATCCCCGCTGCTTCGCATCCACACATGGTTCCCTTTGGCGGGAGATGGGAAGTTTTTTTTTTATCTCGCTCAAGGATATTGTAACGGAGGCGAGATGGCAGTTTAATAAACGACAACAGTGAATCGGCAGCCAAGCAAGATGGCTGATCAGCCCCTCGCGCAAGCGCTTCACACACATTCGTCTTCATCATCTTCGGGGAGCACCACGCTTGCTCATGTCCATGACGCACCGTAACAATATTATAGATCATATACAATCAAAGGGACTTACGACCGTGAAGAAACTAACAAACGAGGGGACGTGCGCTGAAACTCGGTACTCGCGAATTAACAGCTGATCGTTCATCGTCGCTGTCACTCTCGGTGCGTGCTTGCACAGCCTTCTACGTCCAGTGAAAAATCTTCGTCGTCAAGATGTTTTCTTTCAGCATCACTGCTGAAAGCACTCTGAAGCATCACACCGCGTCACCACGTTTATCTGGGCGCGGAGAACATTTTGCTCCGAAACCCGTCAGAGGACACCTGACCAACCTGACATGTCAACAAGCACATTGCTTGCAGTGTGCTGCCACCTACCAACAAACATACAAACAGAAGCGGCGCAGCAGGGCGGAGCGCTGGCAAACTTGAGAATCGCGAGTCCGCGCGTCTTCCCGCGTACGATGTTATAGGATTCATGCGGTACAAATTCGCTGACGAATGCTATATGCCAGTAAAAAAAAGGTGAGTTTCAACTGAATAGGTCAGACAACAATATTTAATTAACCTACGTGGCTACAGAAAACCTCGCGAAGCTGATATGAGTACTTCGTAGGGTATCATTGAAAGCGCGAACTGCCACGTATTTTCGCGAAGACCTCGCGTCTCACAAGAACGGATCAGCTGATTTATCGCGCCACGGAGGGCCCGGTTTGTTCACTGATGCAGAAAACATGCGAAGCCGCACTGTTAGTTTCTTGGTAACGCGTTAACTCTGAGGCTAGCACAGCCGAACTAGGGAGCGATTACGTAGCTCTGCCATACTGACCCTCCATGAGAGGACGATCCTAAATTCCGCTTGGCGGCGCGGCAGTCTATGGGCATTGCGAATACGAGAAGGGGCATCTGCGGCAGTGTTGTCAGCGCCTTTCACTGGGCGGATATTAGTCATGAATTCCGAAATATTGTTACGTAAAATGAGACGAGACGTGACTATTTGCGAGTGTATTTACACCGATCGATCAAGATGGAGGGCAGCACGCACAGCGGACAGGCCAGCCCTCTTCGTCGTCTTCTGTACGGAGAATGTCTCTTCCTTGATGTGGTAGCTATGTAGCATTACCCCCCGCTGTAAAAGCGCCGTCTCGGTGCACTTTAAACATGGTCTTCAGAAGGGGGGGCGGTATGGTTTCAACCTACTGACGTGCACTACGTCACTGGGCGTGTTTGCAGACGGGTTAGTCTCGGAGATGGGAACGATCTCGTAGGTAACGTCCGTTACCTGGCGGATGATACGGTAAGGACCCATGTACCGAGATAGCAACTTCTCTGACAAGCCGACACGACGAACTGGGCACCACAGGAGAACTAGGGAACCTGGTGAGAAGCGAACGTCGACATGCCTGCTGTCGTAGATAGCCTTCTGGGTTGCTTGGGAAGCGAACAGCCTAGAGCGGGCGATCTGACGTGCGTGATCGGCACGAGCGATAGCATCACGTGCGTATTCGCTCGGCGGAGGTGTTGTAGCCGGTAGTAGGGTGTCCAGCGGTAACGTCGGATCACGGCCATAGAGCATATAAAAAGGTGAGTAACCGGCGGTGTCATGACGAGATGAATTGTAGGCGAAGGTGACGTGAGGTAGCGCTAGATCCCAGTCATGGTGATCAGATGAGACATACATCGAGAGCATGTCCGTGAGGGTGCGATTTAGGCGCTCGGTGAGGCTATTTGTTTGAGGATGGTACGAAGTAGTCAGCTTGTGTTGCGTTGAGGAAGAGCGCAAAAGATCGTCGATTACCCTTGACGAAAAATGCGCTGCCACGGTCGGTGAGCAATTGGCGAGGAGCGCCATGGTGTAGAATGACATCGTGGAGCAAAAAGTCGGCAACGTCAGTAGCAGTGCTGGTGGGGAGCGCTCTGGTGATGGCAAACCTGGTCGCATGGTCTATAGCAACGGCGACCCACTTGTTGCCAGAGTTTGATTCAGGAAAAGGACCGAGAAGGTCTACACCAACCCGGAAGAAAGGTTCGGTAGGGATGGAGATCGGGTGAAGAAGTTCAGCAGGAGGTGCGGCAGGTCGCTTCCGACGTTGGCATTTATCGCAGGAGGCCACGTAACGTCGAACGGACCGGGCGAGACCACGCCAAAAGAAGCGGCGCCGGACGCGGTCGTACGTGCGAGATACGCCCAAGTGGCCGGCAGTCGGTTCGTCGTGAAGCTCATGCAGGACCGTTGAACGCAGATGCTTAGGCACGACGAGAAGCAGCTCAGGGCCATCTGGCTGGACGCTACGACGGTACAGCGTGCCATTCAAGAGGACGAACATGCGGAGTGATGCGTTGTTAGGGGCAGATTCGAGACAGTCAATGAGGGATCGCAAGGAAGCATCGCGACGCTGTTCGTCACCAATCTGAAGAAACTGAGACATGGACATTACGCTGGGGCTCGGCTCCATGGCCGATTCGTCTGGGTGGTCAACAGGGTAGCGGGACAAGCAATCGGCGTCCAGATGGAGGCGGCCAGACTTGTAGGCAACTGAGTAGGAGTACTCCTGAAGACGCAACGCCCAACGACCAAGCCGTCCAGTAGGGTCCTTCAGTGAAGAAAGCCAACAGAGGGCGTGATGATCTGTGACGACTCGGAACGGGCGGCCATACAAGTAAGGACGGAATTTCGAAACCGCCCAGACAAGGGCAAGGCATTCCCGTTCTGTTATAGAGTAGTTGCGCTCAGCCTTCGAAAGGAGACGACTTGCGTATGCAATTACACGATCTGTGCCCCGCTGAGTTTGGGCCAAAACTGCGCCGATGCCGTGACCGCTAGCGTCTGTGCGCACTTCTGTAGGAGCATCTGGGTCAAAATGTGCAAGTATCGGCGGTGTCGTTAGAGCGGTGATTAGTTGAGAGAAGGCGTCAGCTTGGAGAGGACCCCAACAAAACGGGACGTCGTGTTTGAGAAGGTCAGTGAGGGGGCGTGCAAGTGCCGCAAAGTTTTTCACGAACCGGCGAAAGTAAGAGCATAGGCCCACGAAACTGCGAACGTCATGGATAGAGCGCGGAACGGGGAAGTTCGTTACAGCGCGTACTTTCGCCGGGTCTGGTCGTACACCGGAAGCGTCAACAAGGTGGCCCAACACAGTAATTTGACGAAGACCGAAGTGGCACTTCGAGGAATTCAGCTGGAGGCCGGCTTGTCGGAATATTGATAGAATGGTGGAAAGGCGTTCAAGGTGTGTGGCGAAGGTGGGTGAGAAGATTATGACGTCGTCCAAGTAGCAAAAGCATGTCGACCATTTTAATCCTTGAAGTAGCGTGTCCATCATTCTCTCGAAGGTTGCTGGAGCGTTGCAGAGACCAAAGGGCATGACCTTGAATTGGTAAAGGCCGTCGGGGGGTAACGAATGCGGTCTTCTCACGATCCATTTCATCTACAGCAATTTGCCAGTAGCCAGATCGGAGGTCGAGAGATGAAAAGAAGGTGGCGCCATGGAGACAGTCGAGTGCGTCGTCAATACGTGGAAGAGGGTACACGTGTTTTCTGGTAATTTTGTTGAGGTGCCGATAATCAATGCAGAAACGCCAGGAGCCGTCTTTCTTTTTTACTAAGACCACTGGGGAGGCCCGAGGGCTTGACGATGGTTCGATGATGTTTTTCGCTAAGCATTTTGGCCACTTCTTTTTGAATCACTGCTCGCTCTGATGCGGACACGTGGTAAGGCCGACGGTGGATGGGTGCAGAGTCACCGGTGTTAATTCGGTGAGTCACAATCTTAGCCTGGCCCAATGGACGATCACGGATATCGAAAATGTCACTATAGGAGACCAAAACCTGGCAGAGAGCGTCGGCCTGATCAGGCGAAAGGTCTGGTCCAATCATATTTCGAAAAATGGCGTCGTCCGAACTGGGTAACCGTGAGACTTCAGCTTGGTCTGGGGCAGTTACAGCGATAACGTTGATGTCATCGTCTGTTATGGCAGTGAGTTGGGCAAGCGATATTTGGTGAGGCAAGACTTGGGGAATGAGGCCGAAATTTAGGAGTGGAAGGAACACACAGTTATCCACAATGGTGGCGATGGTATGCGGCACAGTAACACTGCGCGTCAGTCGTGCGTCTGTTATCGGTGTAACGATGTAGTCTCCGTCTTGAACTGGAGGGGTCGATGACAAACAGACGTACGTCACTGTGCGAGGCGGCAAGCGAACAAAATTCGTTGGGCTCAAGCGGCTGACGGGCTTTTCACATGTATCGGAGAGAAGGGGAAGATCGAGACTGAGCGTGCCAGAAGAGCAGTCAATTAAGGCCGAGTGTTCCGAAAGGAAATCAAGGCCAAGTATAAGGTCATGGGGGGCAATGAGGTAGAACGGCAAAAAGGACTACGGTGTGACGACCGGCAATGCTGACACGAGCAGTGCACATTCCTATGACTTCTACAGTGCCGCCATCGGCCACTCGTATTGTTTGTGTCGTAGAGGGCGTCATGATCGTCTGCAAACGGCGGCGTAGAGGAGCGCTCATAATAGATAGGTGAGCGCCTGTGTCAACAAGGGCGGTCACAGTAACATTGTCGACTTTTACTTCAAGCAGGCTGTGGTGTGTGGGGAGCGTCAGTAGAGGATTTGCAGGCGTCGATGGTATTGCAGCTTCACCTCCATAAGCTGCAATATCTAGTTTTCCTGCTGTGAGCGTCCACGGAAGGTCGGCGAGGGAAAGCGTCGAGGCTGTGGGGACAGGGATTGGCGGCGTTGCGGCGACGGGGAGCGAGAGTAGTGGCGAACGGGCGAAGGGGCGTCAGTGGTGAGAGGCTCGTGAGGAGACGACGACGAGTAGAAACGGGAGGGTGCAGCGGCTGAACGTCTAGAAGTGGTAGGGCGCATGTAGTTAGGGTAGGTCTAGCGTGGAGCGTGGTTTGACCAACGGGACGGCAATAGCGAGAAACGTGCCCAGGCTGATGACAGGAAAAGCAGATAGGCTGGTCGTCAGGGGTTCGCCATCCCGCAGGGTTCCGGAGGGGCCATGTAGGAGAGGATCGGCGAGCGTTTCCGGGAAGGGGGGGGGGGTAAGGCCGTACTTCAGGGTGAGTCAGGGGACACGCGGATGGAAGACCGAGGTTCGCAAACTCCTGCCTGACCACTGCTTGAATTACGGCTACCGATGGCTGTGATGGGTCAGTGGCGTGTGTTGTGAAAATGGGCGATTGAATAGGAGCTCTACAGGCAGCTTCGATCTCCCGACGAACGATACGGGTGACGTTGTCGTAGGTAGGCGGCTGGCGAGCGGCTTCACACGACGAAGTTGCGGCCGTATTGGGCAGTCGAGTGAATCGCTGAGCTATACGGCGGCTCTTTGCTTATTCAAACAGCCGGCACTCTTTGATGATTGCATCGACGGTGGCAACGTTGTTATAGACGAGCAGGTTGAAGGCGTCGTGCCTTTCAACACATGCGACACCTTGTCAGACTCAGGCATGTGCTCGTCAACTAGGCGGCAAAGGGCGATGACGTCGTGAATATACGCGACGCACGATTCAGTAGGTGTCTGTGCCCGAGTTGCCAGTTGATTCCGCGCAGCCATCTGCCGTCCAGCGGTGTTGCCAAAAAGGTCGCGGACCTTCTCTTTGAAGGAGTCCCAGCTTGTGAAGTCGGCTTCGTGCGTCTCAAACCACACCCGCGGAGGACCATCAAGGTAGAAAAGCACGTTGGCGAGCATAAAGGTCGGGTCCCACCTATAGCCGGCGCTGACCCGTTCATACAGGTTGATCCATTTGTCAATGTCAACGCCATCCTGCCCGGAAAATACGCCAGGATCACGAGCAGGAGGTAGGACGACGTAGGTAGAAGTCGCGGTAGGGGCGGGTGGTGAAGACGATGTTCCTTCAACCTGTGCCATGGTCGGTCCCGCGATGATACGGCCGTTGCGGAGCTTCGTGATGGGTACAGGGAAGAACCAGCACCTCCACCACAAATATGTTACGTAAAATGAGACGAGACGTGACTATTTGCGAGTGTATTTACACCGATCGATCAAGATGGAGGACAGCACGCACAGCGGACAGGTCAGTCCTCTTCGTCGTCTTCTGTACGGAGAATGTCTCTTCCTTGATGTGGTAGCTATGCAGCTATATAAGCAAGATGGCGGAGTTCAAGTAGCACGTACTTCGATGAGTTCTGCGGAAGACACACGCCAGTGGCTTATGATCGGTCAGCACGTAAAACGTGAATTCTTCCAGAAAATGGCGAAAGTGCTGTATCGCAGCGTAGATGGCTAGTAATTCCCGACCGAAGACGCTGTAGCGGGTCTCAGCAGGAAGTAGCTTCCGAGAGTAAAACGACAAGGGTCTCCACTCGGAGTCAATGCATTGCTGTAAGACGGCCCCGATTGCCACGCTGGATGCGTCGACCATCAAGCGAGTAGGGGCATTGCTGCGCGGATGAATTAAAGCGCGGTGTTAGCGACCGCTTGATTGGCAGCAGTAAAGGTGGCCTGGGCTTCTGACGACCAAGGCATGGCAGAGGGAGGGCCGGCGGTTGACCGGAGGAGGTCGGTGAGTGGTCGAAGCAGTTAGACACAGTGTGGTATGAAGCGCCTGGAAAAATTCACAAGCCCCAGGAATTGGCGTAACTGGCGCAGTGTTGTAGGCTGAGGATAATCCTGGATTGCTTCAACGTGGGAAGGAGAGGGCGTATTCCTTTGGGATGATATGTGATGGCCCGAAAATTCGAGCTCAGATGCGCCGAAAGTACACTTCGAGGAGTTCACGACGAGGCCGTACTGCTGTAGAGGTTGGAACAGAGCGCGAAGATGCTGCTCATGATCTTCAGGCTTGCAGCTGGCTATGAGGACATCGTCAAGGTATGCAAACACAGTAGAGAGGCCCCGTGTGACCTCAGAGATCAACCGCTGGAAAGTTTGAGCCGAATTGCGGAGTCCAAAAGGCATCCGAACATATTCAAACAACACAAAGGGCGTCGTGATGGCGGCGGGCTCGACAGGAATCTGGTGGTATGCCTTAACAAGGTCCACTTTGCTGAAAATGGTGCAGCTGTCGAGGCGTGATGTAAAATCCTGGATGTGAGGTAGGGGATAGCTGTCGTGGACAGTCTTGGCGTTCAACGCTCGATAGTCGCCGCAAGGACGCCAGTCACCGGGATCACGCTTTGGCACTAAATTCAGCGGGGAAGCTCAAACGCTTGACGACGGGCGCAAAATGCCGAACTGCAGCATGTGGTCAACCTCCCGTTTGGCGATAGCAATGCGGTGCCCAAACAGGCGGCGTGGTGGAGCGGCTGCTGGTGGACCACGGGTGAGGATGTGGTGTGTCACCGTGTGTTTAGGAGGCTGAGTGAGGTTGCACGGTTTTGTCAACGCCGGGAAACTCGCCAAGATTTTTTCGAATGGTGAGGAAGGCATCAGCATGCGGATGGCCATGGGAGCTATGTCGTATAGCACTCCCGAGATCAAGAGGCGAGTTTGACCGTCTATGAGACGGCGGCGCCGCACGCTGACGTCCAAATCGAAGTATGAGAGGATGTCCGAGCCGATGATCGGTTCAACCACGTCTGCGATGACGAAAACCCACCGGAAAATGCGGGGAAGGCCAAAGTCGACGGTGAGAGATCGGAGTCCGTAGGTTGCTATAGACGAGGAGTTGGCAGCACAAAGCGACTGCCCAGGTGACTTCGAGCGATCAGCCTTAGTCGGGGGCACAACGCTTATTTCCGCGCCCGTATCTATAAGGAACCTGGTGCCGGATAGCTGGTCAGTTACCATGAAAAGGCGGCTGGGACGAGAAGTGAGATCACACGCCGCCGTCAGTGAACCCGGCATGCGTTTCCCGGCCACGAACAGGGAGGTGTACACTTCGTGGCTCGGTGTCGGAAACGCCGGTGGTACAAGCAGAGAGGTGGAGGGCTGGGATTCCGAGCATCGTGTGCGCGCGGAAGAGCTCGATGAGTGGAACGAGGTGAACGAGTCTCCTGAAGGGCGCTCCGCAGTGCGGCATTGGAGGCGGCGAGTTCATCGACGCGGGCCTCAACGCGCGAAATCGAAGTGTCTGCTGGTGGTAAGACAGTGCTGACGGATGGGAAGGTCGCTTCATGAACCTGATCGGCGAGCTCCGCCAGGCGGTCGAGGCTGACGTCGCCGGCCGCGGCGAGGATAGGCGGATTGGCTGTCAAAGGCGTTCGAGGAAGAGCTCGCGAAGCAACGCTGCCTGGGCAGAGACGTTATGTTCCCCATGAAGCTGTCGCATTCGGCGCAGTAGTTGGGAGGGGTGCCTGTCGCCAAGGTCCCCCCTCTGCAAGGAGCTGCAGTAGGCGGACGCGTTCCGACGGCATGAATCGCTCCAGCACCTTTGTCTTAAGGTCCTGATATGGCGTAGTGTCCGAGGGGTTGGAGAGGACGTCGGAGAGCTCGCTGGCAAGATCAGGAGGAAGGACTGAGGCTACGTGGTAGTAGCGTGTCGTTTCCGAGCCAATGCAGCGCAGGGAGAATTTCACCTCGACCTAGTGAAACCAAACTTGCGGCTTCTGTGACCAGAAAGATGGGTGACGCAGTTGCACAGCCGAGACGTCCTGCAGACGTGAGGCTTGTTCAGTTGAGGGTGCGTTCGAGTCACTCATTATCTTCGTCCTAGGTCACCACTTGTAGGCTTATGCCACAGGAGCGAAGAAAAGAGACGGCTGAACCATCATTGACGCTAGCAAGAAACGTGAGCCATGGCTTCACGAGCCATAGCGAAGCACGGTCCCTATTTTCTTGACTTGCGGTCGCGTGCTCTCCGTTTTGCGCGCCGCCCAAATGAGCACGCTACACATTCAATTATTTTCAGAGTGTTAGGGTCGATATTGAGTGTGCTAAGCTTAAGTAGTAGCAACTGGCGTGAAAGTTTATCAAAGGCGTTCGCGAAGTCAACCAGTATTTTGCTATCTAGTGCTGAGATGACGTCATGTGTAAAAGATGGAAGCTGAGTTTCACACGAATGATGCTTAGAAAAGCCGTGTTGGAAGTTGCTGAAAAATGCGTTGGTTTCAAGAAATGCCATGGGGTTAGAGTAGATTAGGTGCTCGACCATTTAAAGGGAATACTTGCTAAAGAAATTGGTCGCTAGTTCAGGGGAAAGTGTTGGTTACCGGATTTAAAGACGGGAGTAATTCCTCACTTTCCAGTCAGTTGGCAAAATGGCACACTGTAGAGCTTAAAAATGTGCGACAATGCAATGGAAAAGTACACTTCAGTGTTCTTCAGAAATTTCGCGTTTATCTCATCAGTTACACAGGCAGAAGACAGCTTAAGTCACCGGATTAGGTTAATAATTCTTTAATTCCTTCAAATTCCGTAGTTTTGTAATCCATTGGAAAAACCCGCTGTGATATACCTGCGGCACCGAAACTGCACACGAATCTGAAAAAAACATTGCGAAAAGATGTTGTAAAGAAGAGAACAGCATTCTTCGTTGAGCACCGCGCGGCCATTGGAATCAGTAAGTGATATGACGGTTTGTTTTATTGAGTTGACAGTTTTCCAAAACTTCGATGGGTTAGTAGACAACAACGAGGGAAGCGTAGTGTTGAAATTGACACACCTGTCATTTCTGATGGAAATAAGATACGTGGAAACAGTATCGCGATAAGCCTGTAAACGAAGAACACTGGTGTTGGGCTTAGCCGAACGGAAGATGCTGTGTTGTTATTGGGGCAGGACCGCTCCCGAAAGATCCAGACAGCACGCCAGTGCACAAAAACACGTTCACACTTATATTATACACTCCACACACGGACAGACATGCACTGACACTATGCATAAGACACGCTAGCTACAAAACATATGCGGCCTTGCACTGATTGTTTGTTTGCTCGATAAGTTTCTCGCCGTGTGATTGACGTGGACGCCGGTCGCTCGGGGACGGTGCGCCGCCTGGCTCGTCGGCAGCCCTCAACGTGGGTCGGCCCTCGCCATGCTCCGGTCCTCCGCCGCAACAGCAGCAGTAGAAGTGCTTGGGCTGGTTGCTCAGCAGTTGCACTCAGCCACCGCGTTTCGTCCCGGCAGCACACCGAGTCGGGCCAGCCCGTGTGACGGCAGCAGTAACGGTGGCCCACAGCGGGGACTCGAGCAACCGCTGTGGACGGCAGCACGGTCAGCGGCACCTCGCCTGCTCCCTGGGCCAGTCGCCCAGCTGGAATGCCGGCCTCGTTTGCTCGGTCGTCGGTCTCAGGAACGGGAACCCCCGCGCCTCGCCTGGTCCCTGGGCCAGTCACCCAGCCGTAGTCCTGCTCGGCCTGGAACACGACCGTCGCGCACCGCCGAAGGCACGGGTCTCGCACCCTCGAGGCCGCGCTTCACGAGCTGCCGACGTCGTCTTTTAACACGAAAGTGTTTTATGTCGGGGTCCACCAAGATTTGAGTGACGTATTTCCGTCACGGAAATGACGTTGAAAAAATACACATCATCAGAAGACAAAGAAAAAAGTTCCGTCAACGGGAGTCGAACCTACGACCTCTTGGTCAGCGACAACAGATGCCGGGCGCGCTATCCACTGCGCCACGGTCACATACTCTGCAGGTTTTAAAAAAAAGCATTTTATATCTACCGCTGTCCTCTCACAGTGCTCTTGCTAAAGTGAAGTAATGCATTATGACCGCGAAATGCCTGATTAGTTCTTTCAAAGCGTCGTTTCTACGCGTCCGTCCCATTCGGCGCGTTTCGAATAGGAAAAGTGCAATTTTGTCGACGTATTAACACACTGCCAGGTGGCGACCTTACCCCTAGCATCGGCCTCGCTCATAGCATCCGTCCATACCAAAAATAGTCTGGGACGCGCGAGTGCGTCGCGTGGCCGTAACTCCGCGTTCCGAACTTACGCTCGCCCCGCGAAAAAATCGCAGCCGGCCAACGGGGAAGACACGACGCGCGTTGCGTTTCCCTCTGGTCGGGCAGCGTTGTTCAATAACTCTAACATGCCGCGAGTAATCGACCTTAGCCCAAGTTCGGCGTCCAATCAGTGATGCTCTTCTGGCTGTCTCGCCGCTTTCTATGATTCCGCTCTCACCGTACAGCTACCACAAGCATGTATGTCCACAAGGGTTTGTTTAATCATTGATCATGGACGTTAGTCGTCGGGATACACATGTACCACCAAGCGTCAACGTGGATGCATTTACGTTAAGCGGTGCTATAACTGTCAAACACCAACAGACATTGTGCAAGCTCTGTTATATAAATATACAGTATTCAACTGCTTCTGTAAGGACAGGTTTCACTTTCGTGTTATACCGATTCCTCTGACGGAGGGATCAACCATGTTTTTTTCGGCCCCGCACTGCACATACGCTCACAATCACACTTTGCCACCGCACGGCACACCATTTTCGTTCTTGAGTTTGAGTTTCGTGTCCGCGCACCACACATATTATCACGTCACCCCCCTTTTTCAGAAAGTTTTTTACAACTATTCTAGCACAAGGGCGCGGGGTGAAACGAATCACTACAGAGTGCGCGGTCACTACACTATGTTAGCCTTAGTGTTCGCATGGACACAGTAACAGAGTTCTTTACAGAGCACTGTATACAGTTCAGTTAGGCAACTACAGTACGAGTGGGTACGAGCCAACGAATTCATGACTATGGGCACGTGATGTCAATGGCCAAGTCAGCACTTGCTACATGAGAAGGCCATGTCTTGCACTTTTTTAGATGCGAAGAATCTTATGCTCGGGGCTATGTCCGTCCGGCGTCCCCCGTCCCGTGTCCCGCGTCCCGCGTCCGGCCACTTTCATGAAGTACGGGAAGCACCCATTATGCGAACCAGAACACTGTAGTAATATGAAGGCCGTCAACCCTGTCACAGTCATCAGAGTCATGGCCGAGAGCACAGAGAGGCTGCTTAGCAATGGCTAGGCAGGTGGTGTCTGTCGCCCAGGTTGACCCCATTCCTTGAGTCATGGCCGAGAGCACAGAGAGGCTGCTTAGCAATGGCTAGGCAGGTGGTGTCTGTCGCCCAGGTTGACCCCATTCCTTGAGTCATGGCCGAGAGCACAGAGAGGCTGCTTAGCAATGGCTAGGCAGGTGGTGTCTGTCGCCCAGGTTGACCCCATTCCTTAATCTTGCTTGCATGTGTTTGGAGGGGGGCTTAGTCCGTCCCTCCTTCCCGCGTCCCACACCACCACAGCGCATGCGCGTCCCCTCTCTCTCCTACGCTCACCCCCTTTCTCTCCTCTAGGAATCTTCTACTGTATGGAGCGGCCCCCCGCGTCCCCTACCCTATGCTCTCTCCCTTCCTCTACTCTACGGAGCGGCGTCCCACATGCCCACAGCGCACCCGCGTCCTCTCCCCCCTCTCTCCTCTGGGAATCCTCTACTCTACGGAGCTGCTCCCACGTCCCACACCCACACAGCGCATGCACGTCCCCTCCCCCCTCTCTCTCCTCTCCTACGATCCCCCCGTCCTTTCCTCTAGGAATCCTCTACGCAGCGGCGGGCACGACAGGTGGTGTGACAGCTGCACTCCGCTGGGGGGCGCCACGGTAGTTCCGCGGTATGAAAATGACGGAGCGCGCGCGCCTCATTCTCTCTCCTGTGCAGCGCCGCGATGAGAGCCCGGACCGCTGCCGTGAAATGAGAGCGGCGACGTTCCTCTCGCTCAAGCTAATTATCTCCCCGCTACTTCGCATCCACACATGGTTCCCTTTAGCGGGAGATGGGGAATTTTTTTTTCGGTTTATCTTGCGAAGGATCGCGGGTGCTGCGCAACGTGCACTGCTTTTTCGGAGGTCCGACGAAGCGAACACTCCACGAGTGCCATGTTCCCTGGTAGGTCAGGAAAAATTCCTGCATACTCCGGAAATAGTGTCTGCAGACTGCGAACTTGTTCAGCAGTCAAGTTTGGTGATAACTTGACATCTGTGGAGAAGTGCGTGCGATGCAGCACATAACGGTTCCCACGGTCCGATCTTGAAGAAAATGGGCCGATTCCGTCAACCGCGACCCTTTCAAAAGGTGTCCGGATAAGAGGCATGTTGCCTAGTGGTGCGACTCCGACTTTCCCTTTAGGGGTAGTTCTTTGGCACTTGTCGCAAGACTTAACAAAGCGTTTCACGTCTCCGTTGAGATCAGGCCAATAAAAGTCTTCCAGGACATGATCAGTGGTTCTTTTAATGTCTTGGTGTCCTGCTATGATGCTTCCATGAGCGATGTCCAGTATGCCTTGCCGGAACGCTTTCGGAGTGACCACCTGCTTGAAAGTTCTACCAGTAGCAAGGCGGTAATGACGATAAAGCAGTCCTTTATCCTCAATTTTCTTGTAGCTGTGGCCCTTCCCTGATTTAAACTCTCTGTTGACCTTAGCGAAGATAGCTTTCAGGGTCGGGTCCTTTCGCTGCTCCTCGACGAGTTGTGCTCTTGTAACGCTTGGTAAGAGAGATGTGGAGACGTACAACGGCTTGATCGTGTCTTGCCCTTGTTGCTTGGACTTGGCTTTCACCACGCTTGACGAAACGGATGAGTTGACAGATGACCTGGTGGTATGAGCTTCCACCAGTAACTCATCCACCTGGGTACGAGCCGCTTGCTTCCAGTCAGAATCTGGATCATACGGTCCTCTGACTCCTAGAAGATTTCCCAGCACAAGGTCATACAGTGGTTGATCCATACAAGCCACTTTCAGCATCCCTGTGAAGTACGGCGTGTTGACTTGCACAACCGCTTACGGGAGATGGCTAGTTGACCCGTCTAGCAGAACGACGCCGATCTTCTTGCCGGTCAAGCAGACATCAGGAACGAGTTCCCGTCGGACGATTGCCGTGTTGCATCCCGTGTCGCGTAGTACTCGAACCTCTCTTCCTAGCAGTAGACCTTTGACCACGGGCATCCCGTCGACCAGGAAACTTACGGCGTCCTGCAAGTTCTCGTCGTCGTGGTGACGCAGGCAAGGAATCTTCCCTCCTGGACGTTTGGATGGCTTCCTAGGACGAGCCAGGGTAGGTTCCGATTCGGTACATGCGCAGGAAGAACTCGGTTTGTTGCCCCCATGCTGGTTTCGGCAAGTTTCTGCTGCGTGTCCCGTCTTTCCACACAGCTTGCACTTTAGCATCTGCTTAGGTGGAGTGCGGCAATCAGGAGCCAAATGTCCGAAACGATGGCACAGAATGCACTTGAGTTGTGGTTTCCGCGACGCTTCTGTAGGCTTAGCACCGGAATCCTTCACGCTTTGGGTATTTTTTTCTAGATTAGGCAGATTCTGTGCCTCGAGAAAGCGATCCGTCAAGCTGGCGAGTTCATCTAGCGACTTACATTCTGGTTCTTTTAAGAAAACAACGAGCTTCGGATGGCAACAACGCAAAAATTGCTGAGCGATCACGTGATCCCTTAGACTATCGAAGGTTTTGGGCACGTTAGCCATGTCAATCCAATGGTCAATGTAGCTGGTGATTCTTTCTGCGAACTGTCGTCCAGTTTCGCCGTCTGCTGCTCGCGCTTTCCTAAACTTCTCTTCGTAGCCTTGAGCCGTGAATTGAAATCTCTGCACTATAGCTTTCTTTACCTTCTGGTAGCCAAGCGAATCGGCGACAGTCATACGACCGATCACGGTTAACGCGTCACCAGTCAGGCACAGGCTTACGGCAAGACCCCATTTTTCTTGCGGCCAATCCTGCCCTGTTGCTACGCGCTCAAATCGCTGAAGATACGCGTGCAAATCATCGCGCTTCTCATCGAACAAAGCAGTAGCTTCTGCGGATTGATGGGTGAGGAGGTGCTGGGCGCAGGCAAAGCGTCATTCGCTGCTACTGGCATATTCTTAGCTCCTTCCTGAAGCTTTACCTTAAGCTGCAGAATCTCACGCTGCCTCTCGTCAGCTTCTTTGGCTGCATCTTGTTCCGCGGCACGCTCATCCCTTAACATAGCCTGTTGGGCCTCAATCCATTTGTTCAGCTCTGCACCCGAGAACCCTAGTTGGTGCCCTATAGCCGTGAGTTTCTGTAGGTCCATAGTGCAGTATGAACGTGTGTCTGCACTCGAGCGAACTGTCCTCTTTTACTGGTTTAACGAGTGGGTCCTGGCAGGCTCACCAGTTTGTGATGTTGTTATTGGGGCAGGACCACTCCGGAAAGATCCAAACAGCACGCCAGTGCACATAAACACGTTCACACTTGTATTATACACTTCACACATGGACAGACATGCACTGACACTATACATAAGACACGCTAGCTACAAAACATATCCGGCCTTGCACTGATTGTTTGTTTGCTCGATAAGTTTCTCGCCGTGTGATTGACGTGGACGCCGGTCGCTCGGGGACGGTGCGCCGCCTGGCTCGTTTGGGACGGTGTGCCGCCTGGCTCGTCGGCAGCCCTCAACGTGGGTCGGCCCTCGCCATGCTCCGGTCCTCCGCCGCAACAGCAGCAGTAGAAGTGCTTGGGCTGGTTGATCAGCAGCTGCACTCAGCCACCGCGTTTCGTCCCGGCAGCACACCGAGTCGCGCCAGCCCGCGGACGGCAGCAGTAACGGCGGCCCACAGCGGGTACTCGAGCAACCGCTGTGGACGGCAGCACGGTCAGCGGCACCTCGCCTGCTCCCTGGGCCAGTCGCCCAGCTGGAATGCAGGCCTCGGTTGCTCGGTCGTCGGTCTCAGGAACGGGAACCCCCGCACCTCGCCTGGTCCCTGGGCCAGTCACCCAGCCGGAGTCCTGCTCGGCCTGGAACACGACCGTCGCGCACCGCCGAAGGCACGGGTCTCGCACCCTCGAGGCCGCGCTTCACGAGCTGCCGACGTCGTCTTTTTTCGGCCCCGCACGGCACATACGCGCACAATCACACTTTGCCACCGCACGGCATACCATTTTCATTCTTGAGTTTGGGTTTCGTGTCCGCGCACCACACATATTATCACAGATGCGTTCTTTCCTATTAAGAATCCTTTCCAGGTTTGCTGTGAACCATGGCGATCGCTGCTTTTTTTATACAACTTGAAGCGGCACATGTCTGTCGACCAATGAAGCAATTTTATGTCTAAACCGACACCAATTCTGCTCGAGTGATCGCTCAAGAAAACCAGGCATATAGTTATCAATAAACTGTTCAAGTTCTTTGTTTATTGCAGCGTAGTCATCTTTTATGTAGTTCCTTGTGGTCTTGGGAACCTTAGTTTGGGGTGAAATGTCAATATTTAATATGACATTTCAGGCATAAGTGGTCACTAACACCAGCAAAAAATCTGTGAGTTCAGTAAGTTTGCTGTCGTAGTCAGGATTAAATCCAGTACATTAGCAGACGTAACGGCTATTCTTGTTGGTTCGGTGACCGCTGTCGCCTCTGATTCTCCGCTGTCGCCTCTGTGATAGTAGGACTGGTACTTGACCTATCAATTTTAGGAAATTAGTCTCCAAAAGGAACAGATGAGAATGCTGAAAATGTACAACTAGTGAATTCAACACGTGATGCAATTCGTTACAAAAGTCCAGGCGCCGCGTTGGGTGGCCTATAGTACCCACAATGTAGAGCACTCTGATGACGTGAAGGGATATTTCCATAAATACTTTCCCCTTTTCCGCTACAATGATCACTCCGATAAATGGTGTACTTTTTGTCGCTGTCAAATAGTTCACTGCTGGCTACATCTGGGGGAAAGCCATGTTTCGGTAAGCGCCACGACGTCAGCGCAGCACGAGTCAATGACAGCCGATAATGTATCTCGCTTATTAAGGCGAAAGCCTTTAATGTCTCATGCTCACGTCCGTCCGGTGTCCGTCCGTCCGGTGTCCGTCCGGCGTCCGTCCGTCCGTCAATCCACACCCCCCACTGCGCATGCGCCAACCCATTAAAAAAATAAAAATAAAAAACCTCCTCTCCACCTCTCTCTCCTCTAGGCATCCCTCCCCGCGGAGGCCACACCCTCACTGCTCATGCGCATCCCATCCCTCTCTCCTCTCCTACGCTCCCCCTTTCACCCCTTCTACGCTCCCCCCTCTCTCCTCTAGGCATCCCTGCCCGCGGCGTCCACACCCCCCACTGCGCATGCGCGTCTTCCCCTCTTCTACGCTCCCCCCTCTCTCGCCTCGCGACGCCGACGCAGGCAGCGTCTGCTAGCCAGTTTCTTGGTTGAAAAAACCGACTGCTCGCGCTGCACAACCGTTCATTGGCCACCCCGTATATATGGCAATGGATCTTGACCTGCAAGGTGGTGCCGGTGGGAGATTTCTCCTGTGCGTTGTCGAACGATAAAAAATTCGCAGCGTGCGCGTTAACTAAAAGCGGACTGCGGGTCTCTGTGTCCAGTCCGAGTCTTCTATCTCTCATTGCCCATTAGCAGCGATTGGGATGTTCCAGTAGGAAACACCGGTCCATCACTGGGCGCTTTGCGTCCTCCCCAGTTTTCTCTCCTGCGCAACGCTGCGATGAGCGCCAGCGTCAACGCCGCCGCCAGTGTAAGCGTTAGCGCCCGCTGCTTCACATCTACACATGGTTCCCTTCAGTGGGAGATGGTCTCCCACTGATCGCTGGAGGTGGCGCGTCTCAGCTCACCTCCGTCCGGTGTCCGTCCGGTGTCCGTACGACCTCCATACGGCGTCCGTCCGTCCATCTGTCCGTCCGTCTGTCTGTTCGTCCGTCCGTCCACCCATCCGTCTGTCCGTCCGTCCACCCATCCGTCTGTCCGTCCGTCCGTGCGCGTCCGTCCATCCGTCCATGTCCGTCCGTCCATCCGAGCTCTGGCACGGAGCCAGGTGGCCGCCGGGATGCGCAGACGGACGCCGGTCGCGTCGGACTCTATAGCGCTCGCACTTTGCTTGCGTAGCGTCGCTGTGGCCAGAGTTTGCAATCATTCTGACCGACGCCGTCTCAAGCGACCCAGGCGTTCACGGAATACACTTTCCAATTTACAAAGGGTGGGTCCGTCGGGCTCTAAGAGCTGGAACGCGGATGGCGTTTGCACGATGCGCAAAGCGCGAGAAAATACTAACGCATAACGGAGGAAGATGAGTCGCGTCATGCGATTCGCGGTAAAAAATTAAAGAAGAAAACACGCACCCATTCGGTTTTGATTATGCTTTTGATATTTGATAGTAGGAAGGTATGTGCCAGCCAAAGCAGGGGTCACAACATTTGATGTTAGGGCTAGGACAAGCAATTGCCTCTACCTGCAGACCTAGAAGCAGACGAAGAGTCGTGCCCAACTTCATCTGTCTCGGCTTCCAGTTCACAGATGCTATCGGTTGTTCGTCAGTACACGAAGCACTTTTTGGTCTGTTATAACGTACTGAAAAACGTTGTTTGCTAGCTTTTCCACATTCAAAAAGCTTTTTACGCACACTTCTCGTAGTTGCACAGAAGTCTTCGTTAACCGATAGGCCACAAGCCTTGAGCTTGGCTCTAGCGACCAAGATGGTCTCGCGTAGCTTGAAACATCCAAATTTGGATATGACGGGTCGCCATTTTCCTGGCGCGCACTTTTCCAACCTGTGCGCACGACATATGCGTTCGTCATCGTTAAACATATTAAGCTTCAACTCTGTATTAAAGGAGCAGTGACATCAACTTTACGCATGTCGCGTTTTTTGCGTCAACGTGTAGTTATTGATGCCCTATTAACGTTTCAGTAGTGATAATGCAACAGAGGGACGATTTAATATATGTAATGATGATTATTACGACCCAAATCGAACGCAATTCGAAACGGGAGCAAAGCCCGCCAATTTTCAGCGCTGCCAGCACTGCCAAACGGTCACCTCTTCCTCGTGGTCACGCCCCAACTGATCACGTGGCCACACGAAATGGTGACGCGAGTTTCAGCTGACATTTCGTCTGCTCAGCGAGCACTTGTAGGCATGCGCCACCCCCCATCATTGTCACCGCCGTCAAGAGCGTCCAGAAGTGACGATGAAAACACTGAGGAATATGAAATCGCTGCGATTTGCGACGTGGCGAGTCATTTACGGTTCGATCTTCTTCAGACTAGTGATTCTGATATCGACGCCGGACCAAGCAGCTACGAGGAGGCAGCTGGAGACGCACACTTGGGCCATCCTGGACTGGCAGACATGCCACAACTACGCATGCGAACGCTGCGTGCGTGTTACTTGTTTGAAATGATATTTCTCTGAACCATACGTTCTGTACTGGTGCGCTTTGATCGGTTATTGTCGTGTTTGCGTCTACCTAAGCATAACCAATGTGTGGTAATAACTGGACAGTTAGTGAATGTCGCCATGTGTGTCATTTGTAGTGTATACTGCTCACAGACTGAAACGCGACAAGAAAAAAGGGAAACGTGGAGGCCTGGCATTTTGATTCCGTGAGTGCGTTGCGTTGATAGCGTTTCGCAACGGTGCAGCAAACTTTTTGCTTTATCTCTTATTTGAAGAGCACGATTGCAGCGCACAATGGTTCCATGGCATGCTGGCACGTAATGCGATGGAGATCGTAGCTTCGAATAATCACATTCGCGCTCATGACTCCATGACAGACAGACAGACAGAAAAACTTTATTGGCAAGTGTTTCGACCTCCCCGGGGTCCCTGGACCACCGCGCGGTCCCACGCCATGTCTACACGGCCATGCCCCTCGCCGCGATGACATCGGCAGCCCTGAGTCACCGCAGCAAGCTGCAACGCGACAGATCACCCGAAGCGGCAGAACGAAAACGCAGGATTCACACAAACGCGCTGCATGAACCAAGCAAAACAAAACACGCGACGCCGTTGCCAGGCAGCCTGGCGTCGCTGTACCACAAGTAGGCACCACGATGACAACACTAAACTTGTCGACGTCAGCGCTTGCTCGCGCATCGTCACAGCGCCGAGGCGTGACCTAGGAGCTAGCTGAACACGTCAAATCAGTGTCGGTGTTGTATGGCATGAACGCGCCTTTGAGCCTTTGCACGCTCTTTGCGCTCGATATAGAATAACTTCTACGTAACAGACGCAATTCATACTTCGCTAAAAAAGGTCATGCATACCATGCAATCGAGTGAACGCCACATCTCGAGTTTGAAATTTGATGTCACATCCTTTAAAGGGCCCCTCACCAGGCCCCATAACAAATTTTAGTTAGGCGCTGGTAATTGTTGTGTCCGATGAGGAGCATTATGCCACAAAAATTTTTTTCAATCAGTTCATTAGGCGATGAGAAAACTGATATTTTGATGCGGCGCGAAACCATGATGCGAGGAGGCGCGATCGAAACCCTCCCTTGCCGCTCGCCCCGCGTAGCCTTCTGCAAGTCCAAATCTCTTCCCTACCTTCTCCGGCGTCCGAGAGAGCAACACGTCATGGCACGCAATTGTCAAACCTGTTGAGGGGCCCTTTAAGGATATTGCATACTTTTTTTTTGCATGCTTTTTTTTTCACAATGGGTCTATGTTTCGGACGCAGTGTCTTCAATGCCGTGTAATATAAAATTACTGTGGTGGGAGCGACCTTCTAGTTCGTTGAGACGTTCGCTCAACGCTGTCAGTTTTGGCGCTACGCCCATTTTCACCGCTCAAGCGCATACTGTCCTCGAACACGGAAAGCCTGTTGTGAATGTCGTCAATTTTTTTCTTCAAATGAAATCTGCGCTTCCTTGACGGCGATAAGCTCGCTGTGCTTCACGTCAACATTGTTATGAAGGGATTTTATCAAAGAAAGAAGTTCTTTGTGCTCTTTGCTTGTCACTTCCTTCGGCGGCCCAGGACTCAATTCCACATCACCCGCTGGAAACAATAACACCGCTACATGTATACACACTCGCAACCAAGAGGAAACTACACTTGTGGGCATGGAAGTACTAGCAAACAATGATCGCTGGGCCTCTTACAGTGCAGCGGAAGTGGACAACCCACTTGCACGATAAAGCAGAATGGCGATTGAGGCGGCTGCATCACTGCTGTACTTCCACGCCCACTGAACGGAGGCAGAGGTTTCCAGCTGCCTAAGAGACGCTCCTGTGATGCGTACGGCGGTGTGGAAGACCAGGCGGGAGTGAGCACATGCAGGGATTCGTGATAAACTGAAGCAGGACCATCACAAGACGCTGAGGGCAACGCAGGAAGGCCGACGAGAAATGAGATGTCACATCGGGGTGGTGGTTGCTCGCCACTTGCGCTGTTTTGCTGGTTGTACGTCAAGACGGTTATAAATGAATATACGAACAGCGCAACAAAGAGAGAAGAAGGTAACAACACACCGCAGACTGTGTTTGTCTGTTGCGCTGTTCGTATATTCAATTACGTCCTACCAACTTGCCCAAGTTTCCACGCTTCCTAGCGGTTATAAAAAGCTGCACTATAAAACAGAATGGCGATTGAGGCGGCTACATCACTGCTGTACTTCCACACTCACCAGAGAGTAGTAAATGTAATGTAAATGTGAAGAAAGAAAAGTGGACAAAAAGACAACAGAAAAAGAGCGTTCCACACTCGCCGTCATGGCTACTGGCGGCGCTGACTGACGCTCTCATATTTAAAGGCACACATATACCCCATAAAGTGTATGGGTGGATGGCCGCCGCAGTAGCTCAGTTGGTAGAGCATCGGACGTGTTATTCGAAGGCCGAAGGTTCGGTCCCCGCCCGCGGCAAGTTATCTTTTCGTCCACTTTTCTTTCGTCACATTTACATTACATTTACTACTAATAACATCCCTTATACTTTCCTTGGCATTAGTGTCTGTTAGTTCTCATTAATATTAACATTACTGTGCGGCACAGTCTCCACGACGCGCGTCCTTTTATGACGCCCTCTTGTTTCCAATCTAAATTACATGAACAGGTTTGTATTGCTGTGGCAAGAATATTATGTGTGAAGCTGCACAGCAATGAGAGCGCGCATAATTCCGTATAAGGGTGAAATAAATCTGAAAAATTTAACTGCATGACGTGGACGCACAAAGATCGAACTCATGACTCATGTGCGTACTTGTATTTATGAAATGAATCGGTTGCGCAGCTTAACAACCTTAATCTTGTCTTTGCATACAGACATACGTTTAAACATTGTCTTCTTCAATTTTTAGTCTTGTGTAGGCTTAAACCTTGTTTTTAGGGGCGAAGCTCCTTAAGGTCGAGGCTTGTACATCACTCCCCCGGTGTTCCCCGGTGTAGCCACGCTAGAGCGATGACGATGACGCTGCCATCACGGCACAGCACATGCAAGGTAACCATTATACGCCATGACGATGATGATGACGCTGATGACGATGAAGAATAAGCGCGTTCCAAACCGCACATTCTCTTTCTGCCGTGGATGAAAATGATCGTGAACGTGCTCTCGCCCGCGCAAGTCACAATGGCAACGCCGACAACAAGCTGCTACCCCGGTGTTAAGGACGCGGGAAGCCGCGGCTCAACGGCAAAAGACATTGTATATACTGTACACAGGCGTTGTCACTCATTTACATGCGCGAGTGCGCAATGTCAAGGGTGATTTACGGTAAGAACGATCCCCAGTGCTTTGCCCACTCGTCATGATTCACTTCGTGGAAATGCGAATTTTTCTACCTTGTATTGAACTGTAAGGTTTAATTTTATTCCCGATGTAGCGAAGCTTTAGAACTATACAGTGGGTCATCCTCTCCAGCGCCTTCTAGTGGGTCGCCCGATTTGTCATATGTAAATCGCCTTATTCTTGACTTTTATAACCTGTTTAGATAACCACCCGCACCATTGCCGATCCTCTACAGTGGGTGTGATCCACGCATGATTAGGCGAACAACAACCACAACGCATAGTATCCTGTGCCGTCCCTTTATTGGTCCGCGTCGTATAGCACAGATATTTCGCATGCATTACGAAATAGGCCACTTCAGACATTTAGAGAAAAAGTTACATAAGGCGATAGCTTTCATCACCATGTTCCCGCGTGTGCAATCTTCGAAGTTCCCTTACAAAAAATCTTATTGAGCAATTATTGAAGAAACAGTGGTGAAAGTCGACATATTGTATTGACGAGTAATTTTCTGTCCATTTACAAATCATTGACCTCATCGTTGACACCTATTGAAAATTGGCTGAGAAGTGGTTGACTAGTAGTGGACTTGTTATTTAAGCTTGTACATCGATAATTGTTTGTGACAGTTCTGTTGCGTGTCAGTTATTTATTTACTTATTTCACAATACTAAAGGCCATAACAGGTCCAAGCAGGAGTGGAAAATGAAACAAAATGAACAAGAAAACCAAAGTAAACTAGCAAAGAAATGAGGATTACAAATTCCTAACGCTACTAGCAATGAAACAAGAATTCACGACTAAGCATATGATGCGTACTAGGTAACAAACACAAAAAAAGCTCACTAAAACAACGATCATTCCAGTGCCGCTTGAAAATTCGCCTCCTCAAAAATGTATTTAGGAAGGGCATTCCAGTCGGAAATTGTCGGGAAAAAAAAGCTGCGTTTAAATGCACGAGTTTTAGCAAAAATTGCAGCAGTACTGTTGAATGGCAGGTCTGTCTGAACTACAATTGAAACAGTATTGAAAAATTGATGATGTATTGTGTCACATATAGGAGGTGACAAGAAAAATGAGGCAATAGAAGAGGAAGACGATAAGCACGGCATGACGTGAAATAACGACACCTGGGGCCGAATTCACAAAGCTTTCTCTTGCCTACGCAGTTTCTTAGCCAAGAATTCTCGTATCTAGAGGGAGTGCGATAGCAATGGCACGAATTTAACTTACGCGTGACTTTTCGAGGGAAAGGAGGCAACGCGAAAGCCGATGAAACGACAAGGAAAGAAAGAAGTGCGCGCCGATAATAGCAAGGCAGCACGCAAAGCATCTAGCATCGAGAGTATACGATGATAGCCCATGTCTTTCGCAGCATCTCAGCTTCCAGTTCCGGGCGTCTGCTACAGCGCTTACGCGCCGCCGCGTTGCAGAAGGCGTCCGCGGGGCCAGAACAAAGCCAAGCGCTCGCGTTTGATGAATGACCATTTGTAGCTTGTTGCTGGCGTTAAGCAAGAATCCGTGCGCTATCTCGCCAACTGTAGGTGACGCACCGCTCCTATGAAAGCGCACATAAATTGATACATTGTAGGTTTGAAGATGTGACCCAAAAGTCTCCCCCTTCGTGCAATAGTTTAGTTTTATTCATGAAGCTACGATGGCACTCAACTTAGGAGGCGTGTTCAAGCACGGTAAGGTGGTGGCCATTAGGGTGTTTTTTAGCTAGACGTAAAAGGTTGGATTTCTTACAAAGGTCTTGGCAAAAGACATAGGAGCGGCTTTCGAGCCTACGTAGAAACTGTTCAGTAATATAAAGCAGCAGTAAGAGAGAGGTATCATGAGCGTATCTTGTCGCAGGTTCAATTCATCGCCGCATTTTTACAGGGCCAGAATAAGAGAAGAGTCGTACGCTTAGATATATGAACACGTAAAACGAGAAAGTTGCGTCGGGCAGTTTATACGTGCTTATACTTTCCAGAAAACAATGCGCTGCAGGTCACTTCATTTTTGCAGCGTTTGCGTGAGCAAACAAATAAAACAAGCAACGTTGCGTCTCGGCCTGAAGTGACATGATCACACGTGCCTCGTGAATCGAGGCGCGCGTGCTGCGCGTTTAGCAAGGAAAAAGACAGCGTTTGCGTGTGTCTCACATCGTTTTTTCGAAAGAGTGATAACGAATCGATAGAGAAGAACGTTAGGAAGAGGATCCGCTGGCGCAGCAGACGTCATGGCAAGCTTCCACAGAACGGCACCGGTTGCTTGGGGAGCATAAAAGATTTGTTCGCGTTACTTACTAACGTGTATGGCAGCGAAAGCTACACAAAAGCGAGCGAGAATATGACCGGGCTTATATATGAGAACACAAGGAAATTAAGTAGTGATCTGATTAGTGAAAGTTTATTTAAACGACGATAATCGAAACAAACCGAGTATTGATTGAATGAAAGTGACATTAGTGAAAGTTAATTAGCGATAGTTGATTTGTGAATATCATACGTCAATGTGAAATACACAGTCATGTATTTACACTCGATGGATTTCGCCTTCTAGTGGCCTCAGGCGAATTCATTACGAATTCCGAGCCTTTATTTTTTTATCGAGTTTTGCCGGACGTTCTGCGTTAGGCGTATTTCTAGCGAAAGGAGATATATTAACAATTACGTTAGCACTACAGTGGCCAACTCTCATATCAAGCGCTGCCGCGGTAGTCTAATGGTTACAGCGACCGACTACAATGCAGGAGGCACTGAGTTCGATGCGCAGTGTCGCCAAGAACCCACGATTTTTTATTTTTATTTTTTTTATGAAACAGCAGGTTGCACGGCCTGTAGTTATGTGTTGCGGGCACTCTTATCTTGAGAAGGTGCCCTTTCCGTTCTCTTCTTTGACTCCCCTTTCGAACAAAACGCGCTATGGCATGCTCCCTCGTGGATTTCAGAAATAGGTTTTTTTTTCTTCTAACCACTATTACCACAAGAGCGCCCAGTTCTGAAACCTAATTATCATACCTGGGCAATTACTTTTGACGTCTCTGGCTATTCGAGGACCAGTCAAGATATCACGATGTTTTCGAGAAAATCTAGACACACGCAGTGACCTAACTGCTTGCGACCAAGATGACGGCCTTTGTCGGGACGTTTTCGTGCTAGTTGGGTGGGATTCATTACACGCAGCAGCGCAAACCGGCAGGGGCAGACAGTAAATACACACAGTACTGTGTTTGCGTCTTCTCTCTCGGTCCCTGTCGTGTTGCGCACCTCGTGTAATGCCTCTGCCAATGCTTATAAATAACTCTAGCAGGCTATCGAGTCCCAAGCGAAACAGCCTGGGAAAAGATTGCGGCAAATTCATTTGAGTCAGAGACGGCTACTCTTCTCTTGGTGACTGCACGGGAATGTTATACCCAAGTTTATTTTTGATCAACAGCAGTTACAGTACGGATGACATGTGTACAGACAAAAATCCGCGTATTTAGCTTGACTAGGTTTCTGCCCTTAATAGCAATTGGCAACACGTTTGACAATATGCAAAAATACCACGCACATATATACAAGTATATGTACAGCAACGGGCGAATGCTTGGTTATTCTGGTTGAAACTGAATACTTGAAATCCACATATTCGACAAGCACAATGTGTAGAAGCAATGTTATACAGAGGAGCTGTGCTATAAACTTATTTTTGCTGGTTTGTTCCATATTTCCCAACTTCTTGCTCACGACTGTTCGTTGTAAAATGAAACACCTTCTGTGAATGCACGCATTTTGTATTAGGTTGCGTTCATTCTTGCGCAGTAGGAAACATACTTGAGAAATATAAATAGGACAAAGAAAGTCAGCAAACTTCTTATCAAAGTTACACTAAATGAAAAGCATTCATCCATTCACTCTCTCTCTCTCACACACGCACGCTCGCACGCACACGAACACGCACACACACACACACACACACACACACAGCATAGTTGGTTGCTTCCCACTCTCATGCAATTTTTATTCATCTTCACGGGTTGACAGCCCAAGACAAAATATGAGAGAGCCCCTCACAATGCCATGCTAGACGAGGGCATTGTATCACAATATGGGGCATGTCTGCAAGATCACACAAAGTTCATTTACATAGTTCGGCTCATTCTCCACACAATAACAAGCAATGTTAGGTGACATGGACTGAAAAATTGGCACAGCTCAGACAAATATTGGACAATACACAAATAAAACAATTCGCTGCTACTAAGCTCCTCGGCGCATGCAAACAATGCTGCTGTTGCCATATCAAGACCCACTGCTTTTCCTGAAAACACTACTCACAACGTTTTCAAAGTCTGGACATCTGCAGAGTTCCCATACAGTAGTGTCTTATTTCGCTTGGAAAAATTTCAGTGAACTGCTTGTTAAGGGCTGTTTGTAATGTATGTGACGTGATGCTTCAGTACCCTGCATGTTTATCTTGCCGCTGGCCTCAGCTGCAATGTCGTGAGCACAAATTTACAGAATCACAGTCTATAATGTGCCACTACAATGCAATTGTGTTTCAGGTGCATAAATCAAGGACCGCAATAAAAAAAACTTAAGAACGTTTATCTTGAACAGTTTACAGAATGTTAAATACATTTACATGGAGCTTTGACAGCTTATCTGATTATAGTAGAAATGGTAATAAGCACATCGTTACTTCCAGCTTCAAATTTGTTGGAAGTCGCCAGCTTCAAGACTAGAGCACACCAGCAGCACTCTTATGGCCAAACCATGGTACAGATGCATCAAAAGAGAGAAATAAATGCATGGTATAGTTACACACCAAATGCAATGAGTACTTTCAGCAGTAATACGAGGAAAGCTGCATAGGTGATAAACAGTTGGCCGAGTATACAATTACATTAGGGAAGAAACCTATGGCAGCAAACACAGTATAAAAACGGTTAAAACTTACACAGTACGAACAGAGAGGTCAACTGTTCAAGAGGACTGAGAGGCAACGGGATAACATTACACAGGTGCTAAAGCCTGGTGTTGGATATACTAGGAATAGCGACAATCCTCGTCCACCTAAATAATCCATGGAGAAGTTCTTTCCAGAGCATATACACACATGAAATCGTGCTTGCTATACTAATGTGTCCTGAAGAAATATATCGACCAAGTGAAAAATTACCCGATTCAATGGCCTGAATTTTTCCACTACCAAACATGAAAACACGATTTTGGTTGTCGACCATGGCTGCTGTTTCCCATGGCAGTGAAATGCAGTGACACGCAGGCACTTTGATTTACGTGCATGATAAAAATTTCAGGTAGCTCACATCAATTTGCGCACTACCACTACAGTGTGTTTTACATTAATGTCATGATTTGGTACATTAAGTAAAGAATTTAATTCCTTTTAAATGCTAAGGTGCAAACGAACGGCTGAATGATGCAGTGCTCAGAAACTAAACTGCAGCTGTGCAGATTGTCACCATACAATGTAAACTGCTCCAGCCATCACAATGTATTCTTTTTGTCGACGTGCATTTTGAACAGCGGGACACAGTCACTGGTAGTCTTTCTTTACTGGTTGGTCTTCTGCGCTCTGTTCGAGATACACTGTACATGACCATGGGGCACCTGATCCCATGATACTGCTGGAACATAGAAAAATACAGATGATTGTTACAACCGTGGTTATGTGTAAGAGTATAAAGTTGATAAACATGCGCGAACTATAGCTGTCGTAACTTTAGGAGCTGATGACAAGTATGAAGTGCCAATAGAAAAGAAGAAAAAAAGTCTTATCATGGAGACATAAATAATGAAGACTGAAAAAATTATTTTACAATACAAATGCATAACTACGATGTTCATATTGATGGGAACGAACTTCTGCCCAAAAGTGAGGCATACAAGTCAATGAATTACATTCTATTTCGACTTCAAACTAAGTGCAAGAAGCGAACCAAAAGTGAGTTTACTATGTTATTCATGTTACGTTATGCTACAATACAACAGCTAATGTTCTTAACTTCAAAATTATGTAACGTAGCCACCTCATCATGCAGTGCGCAGGAGCAATTTTGTAGACTATACTCCATCTCAGAAGTACCTTGCAGCACTGTGGAAGCTGCAGGGCTTGTTAGCCAATAGGAAAGGCGAAAGCCCCCCTCGAGACGTGTTCATCCGCGTCGCGTCGTCTGCTCGTCGTCTCTTTGGCGTCGGCTCGCCTACCTTGTCGATACTTACTCCCTCCACTTAGTACGAAACGCAAAAACCTTTGCGGGAACGCCACCTCGCCGTTCCTTTATGTTCAGAAACCCACTCGTACAGGGCGTGTTCGCTGGCGTTTGTGAGGAACGCGGTTCTTTTTATAACAGCGTTCATACTGGCGTTTTCACCGAGTTCTTTTTTGTCAGCACGGTCGACGCCCTTTCAGCTGCAATCACGTACCATTCTTGATTGGAACAGCAAACCATTGGCACAAAAAACAATATAGACATTCAGGGTGTTTCGCATCGTCAACGCATCACCGACGCTAATGCTGTGGCGACATCTGCTCAGTTAACATAAAACCACTTTTACGGATTGGCATCGCCTCAGTAGTCCTAGCAGCACCAAAATAAACGAGCGATATAAATAATTGCGAAAGAAGATACCTGATTATTTGCCCTCAGCGTTAGATTAGACTAAGCGATGACAGATTATGCCACTTATTTCTGACTGTCCGGACAGGGAGCCAGTAAAAAGCACGAATTCGGATCGAAGCGGGTGGTCTGGGGTGTATGGGGGCTGCCATGTTGCTGCACGTCACCGCGGTTAGGGTGGTTATTATGGCTACCAGCTGGTAATCTCTTCATTATTTCAGAAATTTCGTAGTGCATGCGTGAAGGGCCTAACGTGCCACGTATCGCCGTAACGCCTCATGCGAGAAGCACAGCTAAAGCACTTGCACCTCGTTGATAATGAGAGTTAAGCCCGGGACTATATTACGTGCTGCGCAAGGACACTGCCTGTTTACTCCTCGTAGCTTCGGCAGTGCTGCAAGGTAATTGTGAGATGGAGTATAGAAAACAAATCATTTGTGGATTATAAGTGGGCTTGTTGCCCGCAGCTATTTTTTCCTAATGAAGCACACTTTAAAAAAATGCACTTCATTAGGAATCGTAAGCAAGAAACACACTCATTATCTGCAAATTCATGCTAATGGGCTCTTACGGCTGTCACAAACACTCACCATGATTATTATTGATGTCAGTACCATGCCGGACGGATAGGCTGTGTCCTGCCCAGAACACCAAAGGTGCGCTATGACTTCTCTTGCACGGGTGGCGGCTGCACTGTACTGCTGCTCAGCTAGGCCAGCCACAGACAGCAGGGAGAGCATCCATGGCTTTCAGGCATACCGAGAGTCACCTTTAGAGATCAACAAGCGTGTACTTGGGTCACATATGATTTGTAGAACTAATGGCATCACTATGTAATTGTGCTGAGAACATGTAAGGCAGAAATAGAACATGCTACAACATTGAAAAAAAAAGACAAGCTATGTAAGGTAAAATGCGCATTTACTGCCCTTGTGTGACCTGAGGCTTGAACTATTGGCGAGTTTCTTTGAGAGAACAGAAGTAGGGGTGTCGTGCAGTGAGGAGTCAAGGCCAAAGCACTAAGAGCAGGGCCACTCGATCTGCCACTGGAATGCGGCAAGAGTCTGGAGAGCAGGTGAGAGGTTGACGAGTGGGTAGAACTATACCATGTGACCAAAACATACGAAGGCCCGGCACTCTCTACTGGAGGGCGGCGAAAAACGCCTCAAATCTATCAGTCCCTTGTTCGCCATAGTTACATGTTTGTGCGGATCCAGCAAACGTAGCAGTGTACACTTCGTAGTGTCAAACATTAGAGATCTCAGTCTACACATGGTTGCTACACTTGCCGCCGCGCTCACCGGCTAAAGCAAAATTAAAACAAATACAGAGAATGTGACATTTAAAAGTCACGTGACTCTCGTCGTACTGCGCCTACTCCACTTTTCAGGCGATAGCACTACATACTGCTCCTGCCTGCTCTCAGAGCAGAAAAGCGCTCTCGCTCTATCGCTGGATGACAGTGCTCTCACTACTGTTCGACCACTGAAACCCGCTAGCTCTGAAGAGTACTTTGGAGTGCTGCTGTTCTCCCAATGGAATTTGCCGTATAGCTTTCTCCCTACAAGTTTTGAACAGCCAAGCGACTTTCACTCACTTGCTATTTCCATGCAGAGCACTTGAACCACTGAGCAAGTTACAAGCTCTGGAGCTCTATAAGTAATCAAAGTATTTGTGATATTTCAAAATCAGAAGCTTTTCAGTCTCACATGTATGGAGTTAAATTCATAAGCTGCAGACTTCACACTTTCGACATTGTCCGTTATCATGCATTTTGCTTCCTCTTAAGAGTCTAATTGGCATCGCTGTGTGAGTATACAGGCATCCACTGTTAGCAACGGTATTTGGGTTCTCAATGTGTGCACATTAAATGGTGTTTACTTCACCATCTGCTCTTAATAAATAACTAATCTAGCAACCAACCATGAAGCAGTTTTGTGCCCTCGAAGCTCCCCGGCAGAGCACTGTCCATCCAGATGAAGCTGCCACTTCGAGGTCTGCTGTACGATGACACCCCCACCATTGCAAAATACTTGCACGTTTGGGGAGCACAAGTCCTTCCTATTTCTGTACAGGTGTTCCAAGTCATGAGGAGGCTTCTTTTGTCAGTGCGTGCAATCGATGTATCACAGGACCTTGGGAAAGTCTGCAATCTGTGAAGAGGCCAAAAAAGATACGTTCAAAAAACCAGCATCAAAATCGCTTTTAATAGATATTTGGCAGTAACAAAAAGCTATCGTCAAAGCTATCAAATATGCTATATTCACTTTGGAACAAACTGAATCCCCATGTAAGCTTTGCATAGAGAATTCTGGTTCGAGCTAGTTGGTACTGTTTCATAACTGAGGATACTTTTGGCGCAAATCGAACGAGGACACATAACACAAAAGAACAGGAAGTTAGGTACCCGTCCTGTTTTTTTATGTTATGTGTTCTTGTTCGATACTCAGCTTTGCATATAGCAATATACGTGTCCTGGTAAAGTATAGTGCTACCACAGCGGTAATCTTCTATAGAACTAATTTTGAAAAATCAAGGGAATTCCGGAAAAAGTGCTACATGACTACTGAAAAATAAATTCGCATCAAATATTCACCTCTGCACCAACAAGTGTGGTAGACAGGCTGCTCTTAATAAGCAATTAAAAGCCTGCTTAAATCAAACTATAAATACTGCTGACGTAATTGCCTATATATATATATATATATATATATATATATATATATATATATATATATATATATATATATATATATATATATAATGTGATAGCAGCACATTTTTTATAGTGGAATTCAATATGGGGTAACATTACATCTGCTGGGCTGAAAAAAAACTTACACACTTTATAGTACTACGTGAATAGCAACGAAATTAGCTGCGCAAGTTCAACTCACCGGTGGCAGAACGATTAGCAGCCGTCAGTGTCATCAGGAATGGAATGCGCTCTGCGGCAAACAGGCAAGTGGATTCGAAGCTGCCGTTGACGTTGAAATGCAAGGCTAGCAAGACGTGTCCGTCCACTGGTAAAGCGTGAGACCTCGCCATGAGCCGCTGTAGTCAAGGCTCCAGTGCCGTGCATAACAACGTGTCTGATGGACTCGAATACCTGTAGTTAGCAGGCGCTGGACTACGACGTCACCCAAGGCAAGGCACCAGTGAAAAGTGTGTTTTTTCGGGAGGCAAGCGTGATTGACGTTCACGGGCTCTCGCTGCCAGGTAGAACTCAAAATTTTCACCGAAGAACAGTCAATGCGTGCTGCCAAAGCAGCCTCACTTACAAGAGAATGTCTCGGCTCGCGACTTCGATTCGACACATTACGACGTTCGGACTACGATGAGCACAAAAAGCCGAAATAACGAGTTAAAAAATAATACGCGAAGCCCAGCGCCAAGTCCTTAAAGCACTCGTAAAGCACCATCGCAACTTCAGAGGGCAAAACACAGTCATCAACGCTGTCTTTTAATCTTCTGTCACACGAGCACAGCCTCTTCACGAGTCTTGTAAATGTCAAAACAGCACCAATGTTCACAACACACATTGTTTCACTTTCAAACACTGCCTTTTCCTGGACTGCTCACGAGAAAATAGCAGCGCACGGGCTAACCAGCGGCCAAGCAATAACCGAATACAGCACGTAATTCATACGTTACCGTACGCACTCGGGATCACTCAAGTAACGTGCCAAAGCGCTGTCAATTCGAATTGCCGCACTGCACCCAACTGAGAAACTGGAAAGCGAAGCAAACGAACTGTCACCGAAACTCGAACACACATTGCAGGCTCCTCGAGTGCTAGTTGCCGTCGATACAGAGGCGCCCATCGCCGCATCATAAACACACCGAGGCACAAGCTTCGCTACGCCTCACCGTACACCGAGAGACACTGCCGTTGGTTTTCACACGGCTTAGACGCACCGTCCAGTCGAAACACATCCAGTCGAACGCTGCAGGAAGTCAAGCGAGAAGCGTTTGTGAAAATAGGCACCCGCACGCATACACTGTTTACGACGCCATGTTGTTTTGGCGAACTACGCAGCAGGAGCAAGCGCTAAGAAAACTCGTAGAAAGCTCTTGCGCGTTTTTGATGGCGAAATAAAAATTTCTCTTATGTGCGAAGGGGAAGATATGACGAATATGACAGGGCCGCGCGATGAAAGAAGTGTTTTGGCAACGTCATAAGATGGCCTGATGTCGAGAATACTGCTTCCCAACCAATCACAATGCGCCTCTCGCCCAAGCCGTCGTCTGCTAGCATTTGTCGTCTGCTACACTGGGCGCCTGCAGCGGGGATTTCGCCGTGGCTACACTTTGATTTCAGGGCCAATCTGTCGCTTCTTAGAGCAAAATACATATCAGCGGATGAACACAGCGTTAATTTATTTGCTTACGCCAGGTTAAATGGCAGCTCAAAGTCAAAGAGGCATGAATTCGGTAATATAGTTTGCTTATATATACTCGAGAATCGCGAGCTTTCGCACACGTTTTCGGTGTCATTTCAAATTACTGGAGCCATTTCTTTCCGACTGCTTGCCATACAAACGCGTTCCATTTCACTTTCTCAACAGTGAAGGTGGAAAAGCTGGATTTGTTTGTGATTTCATACAGAATCGTGAAAATGTCTAATATGCTGTGATTTGCAATGTACGAGCCCGCCCTGGATTGGTGCAACGTGCATAGTAAGAGCTCCATTTCAGACAACGTGCCTATTGGGCAGTTAAAGCCAATCCATGTAGAGAAGTTGTGGAACCACGCAATAGGCCTTGATAACAGCTAACTGAAATCTTCCGTTCATTTTTATTTCCAATAGCGAGCAGCTGATGTCGTCCTCTGAACCTCTTTGGTGGTACTTTTCACCAACGCTGCGTACATCATCATACGTTGGACCTCTCATTGGAGGAAGTGGGACGCAGCACAACAACATAACAAAAAAGGTTGACCTAATAATGCGCCGCTTTCGACTTCACCGACCATTCACGTAGTACTTTGGTTTTAATCCAACCACGAGTCTTTGCTTGCATAATTTTTCGCTCCGGACAACCAATAAGCTTCCTTAATTACTGCGACACGAAGCTTATTGGACGAGTGCGAGTGTCAATACTGTCCACTGCGTACAAAGCAAACAACGCACGAAACTCAAAACGCCAAAATAAAATAAAATATACCAGCAATCATCGCGCAGCCTTACATGGCCACGAACTAGCTGAAAATCAGCCATGGTGCCCAAATACCCCACCGACGTTGCATGTTCTAAACAGCCATATTGTTCATAAGAGTGGTCCGGACCACTCTTAGCATTTCCTCGTAGTCACGCTATTTCTGCGGAACGTTTTTCCTTCGTGAATCCACTTACGAGCCTTTTTCTGTGACGTCAGCAAATATAGCAAGTGCATCACCATCACTGGCATGTTCCTGAACACTCGCAGCGCGCTTTATCGCAGCGGCCGATGTGATAACTATGGCCTCTTACGAGATTTTTTTGGCTTCGTGAATCGACTTACGCGACAAAATTTCTCTTGCGCGAAAATTTGATCGTAAGTGAGCTTTGTGAATTCGGCCCCTGAAGAAGATAAAAACGACGTCGAAGCTATAAAAGAGACGGTGACGTGGGCACAGGCGCCCGGGGTGTTAAAACTTGAGCGCGTGAGTTGGGTGCGAGCGTCCCCGGCTTTTGTTCCGGGCGCTCGAGGTCCTACGTTCTACGCCATCGCACCGTAGACTCCGGCTGTTCAAGGACAAGTCCTAGGAACCGGATGGCAGTCACAAGGACCCGCAGCGGCGAGGGAGCGTCATCGGCTTGTGTACCGAGCGCACCGTCCTACGGCACCGCTTCGGAGGCCTCGTATGAGCCAGTTCCTGTTCCTGGGAGACGCTGGCTAGCGCAAGTACCTGCCACGCGCAGGTTACTGACCTCTGAGCCTCCCAGCCTCAACGACAACGCAAACACGCGTCCTACAACGCACCAAGTCCGCCCCATTGACTCGGACGCCGATGACCAGGCCAGTGCCCCCGCAACGCCTCCTCGCCTCATCATGTATCGGTGCCAAACGCCGTGGGTTCTGAAAGCGACGAACGCTTCATGCTAACTAGCGACTGGTTTCTTTTACTTGTTGTTTGTAGCATAGCGTTATTTTTGTGATGGTTTTATTTCGCGTGTTCCTTTTTCATGTGTAGCTATTCTTTCTGGTCGAACTGCGCAGTGGGACGAGACACGAAGAGAAGGCGAGACAGAAAAGCGAACTCGTACCAACTCGCCCAACTCTCCATGCTGTAGCTATTCTAGGGATAATAAGTGTTCTCTATTAGTGTGTTATTAAAATGTGTGTTTATACCGCTTCCGCCTCGTCTATTCCTTCTGGCCGACCGTTGTCCAGAGATACGTGACATATAGAGTGTGTTTTAATAGTTCAGATTCAGATTCAGATTCCTTTAGTTCAGCATTCATCGTTACACAAATGCTAGGACAGGAGCAAAAAAGCCGCTATTGTAGCGGCTTGACAAAGGCTCCTGCCCCTACAGAATGTGGCAGCAGACAGTCAACTCTTTTGACACATGAACATACGCACACACAAAAAAATAAAAACTGCAATGCATCGGTATACAGATTATCTGTCGAAAAAAAAACATTAGAAATAGAATACTGAGATATGTTTTGCTATTGTACAGCATAACGAATATTCCCCTTTCTTTTTTACATGGAAGACGCGCTTTTTTGCGAACAGTACACAACTTCTCCGAACACAATCGTAAACATATGTAGCATGGTGAAACCATACAGATTTCCAGGCACATAAGAGTATGTAATAATGACTTTCACACAGAACCACAATAGAAGATGTACCATACCTAAGAATCAAGCAAAACAAGGGAAACACAAATATGGCATACAATTACTCACATCTAATGGTACGGCTAAGAAAATACTGCTTTAGCATCTGACGCGAAGTGATATTTAGATTGATGTTTTCTTCCTCAAGATTGTTAAGCAGTACTGATATACGATACGGTAGCCGGTCTTTTCCATGATTGGTTCGCGAAAAAAGGGACAGCCCAAGTTTCTCCCTCTCGAATGTCATAATTTAGGTGACGTGGTTTGCTTAAGTTACAAAGATGAATAAATCCACTGTGGCCTCGTTTTACGCTTTCTTTATACTTCATCGCAAGGTTAAACTCATAATTGCAACCAAATGGGAGAACATTAAATTGAGCAAATAATGTACTTGTATGGCTGTCATAAGGAGCACACGCAATATGCCGCAATGCTTTTTTCTGTAGTACAAATAACGTCTTAATGTTTTTCTGGGAGGTTGTTCCCCATACTAGATTACAATAATTAGCATGAGAGATAAATATAGTATTATACAGCAATAGCCGTATTTTTGATGGCAGAACATCCCGAAGTCTACACAGCGCCCCACATGCTTTTGCCATACGTGTTGCAACGCATTCGATGCGTTTGTCCCGCAATAAGTGCTGATCAAAGACTACACCTAGTGTTTTCACGTCAGCCGCGACGTCAATTCGTTCTGATCGATAGAATATGTTTAGATTACGATTTACGTGTTTTTGGGTTGGGGCAAAAAGAACAGCTTTTGTTTTTTTTGGAGTTAACTTGTAAAGAATTCGCTTTGCTCCACAAATATAGCGTTTCAAGAACAGTGTTAGCTTGTTGTGATAAATAATCAGTACTACGTGACTGGAATAAAAGGCTGGTGTCATCTGCGTATATTATATAATGTGGTAAGTTACTAATGTTCACTAAATCATTTATATAGATGTTGAACAGTACGGGTCCTAATATGCTTCCTTGAGGAACACCGGCTTCCAGCTTTAGGGGGGTCTGAGTATTCACCTGAGATGCAAACGCATTGTTTTCTATCCATTAGGTAAGACCTGAGAAGATCCAGGGGTAATCCACGGAATCCATAATGTTCAAGCTTTTTTAGTAAAGTAACATGGTTGATCCTGTCGAAGGCTTTGGAAAAGTCAATAAATACACCTAATGTTAATTTTTTTTTCTTCAAAGCCATTCAAAATTAAATCTTTCTGTGTTAATAGAGCAAATTCTGTCGATAGGCCCTTACGGAACCCGAATTGGTACGGAGATAATAGCTGATATTTTTCACAAAACGACACAACCCTTTTACAAATAATCTTCTCCAAGCCTTTCGAAATGACAGGGAGCACTGATACTGGCCGATAATTCGGCATATCATTTCGGTCACCTGATTTGAACAAAGCAGTTACCTTTGCCTGTTGCATTTTCGTCGGGAACACACCAGTAGACAAGCAATTATTGAATACGTGGGTGAGAGCATCTACTAGAAAGTCTAGTGCAAATTTAATTGGTTTAATCTGCAGACCATCAATGTCCCGTGCCTTACTGTTCTTTAACGATATGAAAGCAGAGTAAACTTCTAGGTGTCGTGGGCTCAAAAAACGCCGCGTCTACACTGGGCGCTCCGATGAAATTGAGAGCGTCTGTACTGTGCGCGCTAATTTCCAAACTTGTAAAGTGTTGATTGAAGCGATTTGCTAATTCAGCACCCTTTAGCTGCTTCCCATTCTCATTAACCTCGAACTCTTCATTGTTTTTGCCTTGATTTAGAAGTTTATTAAGTGCCCGCCAAACTAAATCGCCCTTGGAATGCGTATCACTAAACAGTTTTTCCATGTATGCCTTTTTTGCATCTCGAAGAAACTTAATTACAAAATTACGGTATTTTTTAAAAGCAGAAAGATCATCCGGGCTTCTAGAGCGCACAGAGTGGCTGTATAATTTATTTTTCTTACGAATTAGCTTTAAACATTCATTTGTTAATCAAGGCTTGCGTAGCTTTCTTGATGTCTTTACCATTGTTAATTTAAAACAACTAGTGTAGATATTTTTTATCATGCGCATTAGTGTATCGTAAGCTGTGTTAGCGTCGCTACAGTTAAATACGGGTGCACAGTCAACGGCTTCAAGCTGATTTCGAAAATCATTCATTGTTCTTGGATTTATCTCCTGAATTACGAAAGATTTACATTCGCGTCGTCTTGCTGTAAGTGTGTTGTTTCGTTTAGAAAACATGTAAATCGGCAAATGATCACCTAAATCGGCAACAATGGTGCCAGCGTTGATATTTTGCACTGGGCTATTCGTAATAAACAAGTCGATAAGGGATTCAGTAAGGCATGTGACACGAGCGGGTGCTTCTATTACGTTCACGCAACCAAAAGAGTCAAGGAGTAATGTAAAAGTCTGGGTAATTGAATTCGATTGCAGCAGGTTTTTATTGCAATCACCACCTATGTTTATGCACAATCTATTTTGATATGCATAACATAATAGCTGCTCTAAGAAGGCGAAAAAGCTTTCACTATTACCATCAGGCGGTTATTGTTGATTTTTTGTAGGTATACCAGTGGAAGAACGCTACCTCAGTACGAACGATGCCTACTGGGGCACGTGCCTTAGTAGGCATTCTGGAAGAGGTTTTATGTAAGACCTTTTTGAACAATGCATACTGAGGCCCGTGCCTTCAGTACGCGTTGTTCCAAAAGTCTTACATAGGACCTCTTGAAGAATGCCTACCCAGTAAACCACATATATCACATCAACATCCAGAAGATGTTCTCAGTGGAACCTTAGACATATCCGTCAGACGTTCTTTTTTATCCGTGTAACTAAGAATCAACGTTGCCACAACCAAAGACTTTCCGCCCAAATCATGTTGACAAAACGTTGCCCACATGTCGCATTTGAAACATGCTAACAACATCCTGTACTAGGCAGGAATGTTAGATTTACGTTGCCTCCATGCATATGTGACGTACTGTGGAGATGTGCTGGCTACTGTACGTGGCCTTCCCTTGGAACCTCAATTAGTAGATAATATGCCCACAGAGTTCTCAGAGCTTACATTTGCAAATAATGCAATCTATATATACTTGCATGAGATGCTAATGTAAGCTCTTAAAGAACTCTGTGGGCACATAATTTACTAATTTGCAGTAGTCGTGTAAAGTTATAGGTACAAAAAACAGTTGTAGATATTCGTACACAGTTTATTCATCATAAACCCTATCACTTGCAAAAGGTAGTAGACAGTTGCATCTAACACTTTTCAGCAAATGGTAGTGACTGATAATTGCCCACAAAAAACATTTGCGCTATAAATAGACAACTTTACATGATATACAGGCATGCATTTGCTGACATAAGTTGGCTTGTTTTCAATGAATGTGATGACTGATTTACAGTAGCCTTTTAAAGAAAATTTACAAAACAAAGACACTTCATTGTGTGTCTTCAGTACAAGGCTATCTGTTTCACAAAGTACTTGTAATAACAGGCATGTTAAGAAAACTTGATGCTAAGGAAAAAGATTCACAAGCGAATATATGTAAGTACAACACTTCACAAGAGTCTGTACTGACGTGACCCAGCAAATACATAGGAAGAGCAGTATCTGGTATACTAGTACACATACTTAGCTTTAGCAGGTTAGTACATTAACAAGTTTATCATGTACAGTGTGAACAAATTAAACAAAAAAATGAAATTACAAAAAATATTGAGCAACACCGTCTGCAGCAAAAAAAAAAAGTTCGGCAGATCCCACGTACCATGGGAATTGATGTCATGCGAAACATGTGGAGAGGTGGTGAATGTGGCGAAATTTTTTTGTCGAGTGAAACGTTACGAAATGATGCTAAACATATGTACAAATGTTATGCGCATAGACATGTATGTTGAACAGTCGCATATCTTTTATATAACCAGTGGTTTACAAGTGCGTAACGATGCCAAGACCAACATGGGTATTACCAACACCAGAAGCGGTAGGCTGCAATGTAGCACTTGTGCTTGCGTGGATGGCAGCCCTGGATAGTGCTACGTAGACAAACTTCAGTGGATGGTGCTTAAGTACAATTGATGCTAACCTGACGTGATGCCTGCATCATTGCAGTACATATTTAATGTTTATAAAATAAGATGGGCAGCACTGCAACCACAATTCACATTTCACAAACATTACGCCTGCATAGGATCTTTTTCCTAAGAAGTTCCAAGACCTGGTGTGGCTCTGTGGTAGAATACTGTATTACCACGCAGAATGCTTGGGTTCGATTCCTGCTGGGACCATAACGTATATTTTTTGCATTCGTCGGGTCAACGCTGCCAGTGTCGGTTTTTCTTAACACCATCGCATATAAACTACCAATGTCTGTTCTCGCTGTTCCTCGGTAGATATAAACTGTCAAAAATCTGTGGCGCATACCCGCATACCGTGGCATACGGGTATGTCCCACACGTGTCTGGAGGCAAAGGTTTCACATCGAATGCAACGGGATTTTCACAGTATTCATGTCATGATCAGACAGTCATAATCGTCAAACCCTCTTACCCTGCCATACTAATTTTGGTCTACCCCAAGTTAAGTAGCTGATCACGAGAGCACCCAGACGTAGGCGGCTAGATAGATAGATAGATAGATAGATAGATAGATAGATAGAAACGCTCAAAGTGTCTGCAGTACGCAAAGAAATGTTTAGCATTTAAAAAAAAAGCTGCATAGCACAACTGCATGACAGCTTGCCACAATGTCGGGAAAAATTGAAAAGAAAAAAAGAAGCTGTTTATAAACAGAAGGCATGACTGTAAAGCATTAGCGTTAAATACAGCACCAAATAATAACATGACGAGATATTATAATAACATAACGATATTAATAATAACATGACGAGATATTAGATAACATGACGAGATATTATGAGGCATTCTGTAATCGAGGGATCCTGAAATTTCAACCAGCCAGGTGGCACGGGGTCTCCCCTGCATGTTCTCTGGACCAGAATAAACTTAATTCATCATCATCATCATCAGGGGTTCTTTAACATGTGCTTATTTTCCATGATATAGTGGCCTCCAACATTTTCACATTCATCAAAAGTGCAACTGCCACAGCCAGTAAGAACATTCATTATACTAACAGGTCGGAGTGACATATTAAGTAAAATTGCTATACAATTCACAATGCACAAGTAACAGTGGGATATGAGAAATGTGGAAAAAAAAAAGAAAACACTGATGAGGCTCGATGAGGTGGTCGTTTAGCTAAACCTTAAGTTCATAACCATCAATTATCAAAGGTCTTGAAGTAGAATGGTGGAAGCACTGGTTAAAATGACCTGGTTATGTAGGGGGTCACTTGAATTAATATGCCATCCTTTCTGCAACCCCAAATCACCAATGTCTCAAGCACACCAGGTAACATTATGGGTATCAGTTGATGTTGCAATGATCCACTCGGTACAGGTGCAGCTCTTCGTGAACGCTTGCTAGTTGGCACAATGTCTATACCATAATCTAATGTTGTGCAATGCACTGATGTGCTTCTGTGTGTTCACACTCTGCATTTTACTCCCTTTTGACACTCACTTGCCACAGTTTAACGCTTCCAAGGATGCTGTAGAGCTTTTGTGAGATGCCAGTAGACAAGATGCCCACTGCGAATTGCGGTGTGCATAGCCAGTGCATATGACAGTTTGTGCTCAGTCCAACGACGCTCCTTGTGGCGGTTCACTCTGATCGATGCAACTCAGTCGCTGCAGGTGCTTAGATTCATGGGTGACTAAGAGTTCATTGAGCAATAACCACCTTCACCCTGCACAGTTTAAAGAAGGCAGATTACATATTTCTGAAATAAGAGACATCCTGTGCCTGCATTATACAAGTTAACTGTTGTTAGTAAAGAACCCACAGAACCATAAGGCATGCAAGACAAGGACAAACAGAAAACGTGAAACACACTGGTGGCAATTAAAAAGCTTATATTTAATAGTGCATGAAATATACATGCAAAACATATTCTAGATTGCCTGCTCGAAATTTGTGAAATCACAGGTTCGCTGCGAGACAGACTGTACTTACACACAGGCATCACCCAAATAGATCAGGTCCACCTTTATTTAATAATGTTGAAAGTCAGTCAACTGCTGCACTTGCTAAAAATTGTTATGAGCTCAGTAAAGTTAATTCCATTTCACAATGCTTTCATTATTTTTATTTATTACAGCATGCATCAAGAAACCCTTAATCAGCTACTGTCATCCTATTCTAATTTTCTTAAAAGCAATCACTTAGTGACCTCCTGCATACACCAGCATAGTGTCCAATGCATGTTAATGCATGTTAAAGACAAATGACTCTGCACTGTCAACTAGCTGGCTGGTGTTTCTTTTTGCAAGTGAGGTTCTTTGTGCTGCATTGTCTCATGTACTCCTGTTTACATAGCCCTTATAATTCTCAGCTAAAACAGCAGCCAACTGGCCTATGAAATTATGGAGGCAGAAGTGATAGATGGTTTAGGCAATACCTGTACACAACACCCTTCCATGCCTCTATCCCATTAAAAATTACCATACTTGCAATATGACAAAAATTTTCTCCATGATCATTGCTTTAACCATTTCAGAAACTGCAGTAGATACACTATATCTATGCTAAATAGAATAATGTGGTTCTTGTTTAAAGCAAGCTACAAGTTAAATTTGGATCTAGAAAAAACATTCTACATGATGTCTGCAAGAACGAAATCCTTCTGCCATACAACATATGCCAGATGAGGCCACCTGCCATGCACTCGCACATTCCCCTTTTATAAGGATGGCAGCTAGAGCACCCAATAAATGGTATTTGTATAACCCAGTTATAACGGATCCAGACGCTGAGCGAATTCGACAATGAAAATATTCACTGCTCATGATTGCTAAGCCCTGTCAATTAGAGCACAAAAATTATACCCGCTTTCATAGCAGAACTGAGTGGCATTCCTCGGTAGGTCCTGTTTGGTCATAGGCATGCAAGGTAGTAACCGCCTCCCAAAAGTAACAATGACGTGTTCTGGTTCATGATGCCTCGGGCTGCCGCACAGGCCGTGCAAGCAAACCCATAACACCATCGTCTCATATATAGCTCTCTTTCGAACTGACGGCCTCGCCTTTTTCGTCACAAATAAGCAATTCATAAAAGCTTCAGAGGTCTCACATGCCACAAGCACGATATTATGAGGCTCACCACAGTGGAGGGCTCCGGAAATTTCGACAACCTAGTGTTCTTTAACGTGCACTGACATCACACAGTACACGAGCCTCTAGCATTTCACCCCCCATCTAAATGCGACCAACGCAGTCGGGATCGACAAACATCTTCCAAGTAATAACTTTCCATAAATGTGCAGCAAGCAGTCGAATTAAAAACTACAGGTCTATCACCGTTACAGTGAAGTTCTGACGGCGTCGTATACAAGCGAGCTAATCATACGCCTTAAACTCATTGCTTAAATGGGCGAACACACTAGAGCACATTGTCTACCATTAGAGATGGCCCGACGCGTAAATACGAGACATCGAGCAGAGCACCAATATGTCGAATATATTGAGCAGAGAACGGGACCTATTTATAACGCATGCTGTATGGCGAAGCGAAGCCACAGGCACTACACTTCGTTGTACAATAACGTTGCAGACATGAGTACAATTAAGAAAACCTAAAGAACGGCACATACACACGTGAAACCCACATTCGCGAACCACATTTCGAGACTTGAAGCGCTGGAATGAGCGTAGTACTTTCGATTGGCGTGTCCCGTTCTGTAATTTATATCGAGCGAGTGCATGAGGCAAGAGCAATGATGTCATCTGAATGTCTAGTCCCTAAATGCATAATCAAAAGGCACGGTAACAGTGCAAGTTTGCCCGCCGCGTCACAGACCGGTAGCACTAACAAAAAGAAAGCCGCGGTCAGACACACGTGAAGCATACATACACGATTCCTCGAGGTTCTTGCAGGCAGTGTTACTTGAAAGAAGGTAAAAACTAGCACTGGCAATGAACACTGGGCTCAAAACGCAGCATGAACCGTGGACAGGGTAGCGTGGACGACGTAGACACACGCAGCAAGCAGCCCGCCAAAAGCGATTAGCGCGACAACAGCGCCAATATCGATGAGCACGGCAAAGCACGGCTGATGAAAATTGTTGAAAATATGGTGGCCGTGACGTCATTTTTGTTGCCGGACATTTGCCGGAAACGTGGCGCTTAACAATTTACGCCTGCGCGGCGCCTTCTGAATTAAATCACACCAATATTGAGGCCGGAATGTTTCAGACCTCTTCGGTATAGCTTATTGCGTATGCGGCCTTACCTTGAATGCCACGATGTCGTAGTATGAAAAAGCATAGCCTCTGGGAAAGGCGGTTGAAGCTCGGAGGACAGCTTCTTGCCTGCGTCCTGTTGCGTGTGTTGACAATCTTCGTGTGTTGTCTTCCTTCTGTGTCCTCTTGTCAAGTTCGCGCTGCAACCAATTCCTCCTCAACTTCGATTTCAACGCATCGCTGTGTCCAATATTTTCTCGAAATGGAACATTTCATTAAAATGTTCCATTTCGAGAAAACGAGTGTCCACTTCGTTTATATCGCGTTAAAATTAAAACCTCAAGGCACATTTTTTGCCGTCATCGTCGCAAGTCCAAGGACGAAGCGTGCGAGGGCAGCCGACGATCGATGTTCAAGTGGAGAGGAAAAGTGCCGGCCGTGTTTCGTCGCACGAAAGGCCCGTGAGTGCCGTGAGGGGTCCCGGGATAGGGGGCGTGGCTGCCGCTGAAACAGCGTACACTGTTCGAGCGGCCGGGCGCGGTCGCGCTATCTTGAAAAAATTGGCAGACGGCTTCATATACCTTGGTCCGTGCTGAGTTAATTACCGCCACTCATTTTGCATTGATGATATAGTAACGCACGAAGACTTCGCTTCGCTCGCTGTAGCCCCCCGCGTTTCCTGACGCCAGCGTTTTACGCCAGGTCGGATGCTAAATGAGTTAGCTGCTGGCCTAGCTTCAGGGGCGTAGCCAGAAATTTTTTTCGGGAAGGGGGGGGGGGGGCACCTCCTTGATTTCGGGAGGGGCACCTGCTTGAAATGGCAATTTTTCGCTCTGTATACCATGGCGAAAAAAAATTTCGGGGGGGGGGGGGGCACGTGCTTGGTGTGCCACCCCCTGGCTACGCCACTGCCTAGCATAGTTCGCACTGATTCACCCTTGCGGCGAAATTGAATTTTTTCACGCAACAGGGGCTTCATACACCGAGAGAAATGACGAAAATTCACCGTTCACAGTAGATCATTTAAGTCGGTAGGTTCAATGTGTGCAGGGAAACCTATTCTCACATCACCGCGAACATTGAAGCTTTCATTGTCCATTTTCCCACGTCTACAAGTGCTTGTAGTAGCTGACCTCTGGGTGACATTCTCTGGAGGTTATTAAAGAAAATCCATGGGCTGTTGAATTGTAAAGCTTCTGCAACATACATTAGATGTCATATTACAAAATCCATAAGTCGTATATTTTTTGTGCAAAAACAGCATACCATAGACATCCATAAATTTGAGTGCAATAAACGTACGTGGCTGGGACGTCTCACAGATCTTGTTCATGGATTTAGACATTTGGATCTTATTTGTACATCGCAGAGATATTTGTGGTTTATTGGGTACTAATGCACGTGGTTACAATATATAGACATTGCATTTTTCCATTGTATGCTTGCAGTTGATATACACTTTTCCTAAGCTGAATCAAAGCAGCTGGG
>JALIZH010004855.1:0-30522 GCA_030522465.1 Rhipicephalus appendiculatus
TTCCCTCCGCTGCTCCTTTCTTTTCAGTCGAGATATTTATCGTCCTCACCAACGTCATCTGTGGAAAACCTCAGTCGTCATTTCTTGTTTTCGGCATAGTTTCGATCAAGGCGAGTCTCATTCAATTTCTTAAGGTGAATGACCCGGTGGGTGACTTGTCTTGTACGTATGTATCGAGACGACCAACTGCGTTTTTCATTGATACATTCGTCCATGCACCAAAAGTTTTCCATCCGTTTTCATCTTTGTCTCCTAACGTTTGAATAGAAAGTCAGAGCTTTGGAAAAATGTGACGGAGAGTTCGAGTATTCGGCAAACGCGACCACGTATAGAAAAATAAGAAATGTTCTTTCAGTGCGGAGAGAGACATGTCTTCAGGGGTCGTGATACTCGACGTCGCGACAGGACCCCGCTGTCGAAAAACATCGACCAACGAGTCCGTACGTGGAAAGAAACAGAATACGAAATATAAGGAAGGAAGCTCTTCCCCGACATCGTAAAAGGAAACATTAGAAGAAAAAAAAAGGAAGCAAGTCGCGATGACAGATTGCACTTTGAAGTAGCGCGAAAGTGGAGATGAATGTTCAACGTGAAGCAGTCGGGCTGAATGAAGAAAGCGACGCACCGGCTCCTCACAAGCAAAGCAAAAAAACGCGAGTAAAAAGAAAAATGAAGTGATGGATATTCGACCACGCGGAGAAAAAAGAATAAATTGTATTGAATGTCTCGAGCACGCTTCGGTGACTACGTCGCATGACAGAAAAAGAAGGAAACATCAAGAAATTGGACAATGAAAAGCACATGATGTGAGTGAAAAGGTTGGGTACAAGATATGAGGCGCATATGACAAAAGGATAACTTCCTGGTGTGACAGCAATATCTTGGAGGACGTGGTGCAGAAGGCTTATAAGAGTGCGTGTATACGGTTGTGCGAAAAAGATGGCAAAATTATGCTTTTGCATCATCTTGACGTGTCCCTCGTCTGCAAAAAAGCGGATATTTTGTTGTTAACGACACTATCTTTTTGTTAAACATTGGAACGTATAATATTGCGTGATCTTTTCTTGGAATGACATGTACCGACGCTAAGCTGGATGGACGACAGTTTCGCATTAAGGAATGTCTTCTCAGGATTGATATGCTACATTATTTTACACGCCTTCACTCCTTCCTTTTTATTTTGTTTTTATTTTAAGTGCGGAACACTTTAGGAGGCCCGGCTGTCGTATGCTGTCGTATGTGGTCGTGTGGTGTGATCGTATGCTGTCGTCGTCGCTTGGCGTAACGCAGGCAAAACCCCGTATAGCGTAGCCATCTGTAGCATATTGAGCGCACGGTCGCGCCAAAGAGAAGTATTCTTCCTCTTGTCCTTCGAGTGCATTGATGATGATATTAAGTGCGGAGAACATTAGGGGCCCGGGCTGTCGTACGCGCAGGCAAACCCACGTATGAAAATTGAAAGAGAGGCAGCATGCGAGAAATAGAAAGAGAGGAAATAAATAGGAAGAAAAATAGAAATAAATCGAAATAAAGAGAAAAAAAAACACAGGAAAATATTGTAAAGAGAATAAGAAAGAGTGGAGAAAAGAAAGAGAAAACCGAAGGGAAACAAAGAAGGCTGCCCAGATCCACACTTCCTTCAGGTTTGGCACCTCTAGTGCGAAGCTGCCTGAACTTTTTTTTTTTTCGTCCTTGGAACGTGCCGTTACAATTACCCTAAGTAGTGCTACTAATACAACTCAACTAGAAAGATCGGCTAGCGCCGAATACCTTACATATGCTTCGATATAACGTTCCGGTATTGCAGACGCTTCTATTGGCCCATGTTAAATAAGATTGCCCCATTCGATGGGAACATTAAACATAATGACATCGCGTATTTAATAATGCCAAGCAATACTTTATTAAGATTTCATACTATGCCGTTAGCAAATCACTGATCGCAAAGCTATCGTGAAGTTACCTGAGGATCACGTACGTTAAACGATAAACTGCTTTCACAAGACAGCGTACATCTTGTCGCGCTGAAGAAGAACGCTCATAATGTTTACTATAGAACGTCTTTAGTTTTATGTTATCAGAACGTGTTTAATAACGAAAATGCCGAAAGCACTACTTGGGCGCCATCTTGATTATAATAGACAGCGTTCTCCACAGCACGTATAGAATAAGTTTTGTCAACCACTTCATCTATGGCCTCCCATATTTGCATAACAATGGGTGTTTAAACGATACTGGCAAGGACTGATCCCAATATGTAGTTTCTGCTGACGCGTGAATGGAACGTCCGCGGAGGTTCATCCCCGAAATCTTTGATTTTCAGTCCATGACTTGCATAGGTGCTTAGTCCTTTGCAGTTATCTTCGTCGTCGTAAATACTGCATTGTAAATGCCGGGTGTGGTGTGGCATAACCTTGCGCGTGTGAGAACGCTGCCCTATATTCCTAGCCCATAATTAGCGCTAGTTCACCTTGAGGTAATGATGTCATGCGTTGCCATGTACTAGGGGCTACATCAAGGCACACGTGACGCCATGCGCTATGACGTCATGACAGACTGTGACAATGACGTCTTGTACAATAAAACCTGTAATTCAAGCCTGCACGAAGCATCTATTAGATTTTTCTTCGGCGTGGAAAACTACTCCATTGTTTACTCATTTGACGCGATTACAAATATGCTAAAGCAAATAAGTTAGCGTCACTTTACCACTACTTTTCATACTAAAACCCATCATGTAAACATATCACGCGATCTCCAACAACGACAAAAAAAAACTTAACCATATAAAATTGAATCCCAGAAGTTTGTTTCGTTGGGCTAGTTGGTCATATATTGTAAAAGGTGAAAACAGCCTCGTTCTGTGTGATTCTGCGTTCGTTTCGTCTATTTCGCGTTGTTTTTACCTTTTACAATATAAAATTGAGTCGCCAGGCCTCATTATTTTCTCCGTGCATTCTTATATCACACTTGAATGGTACGCGTCATGTATTTATTCGCTACAAGTTTTATGGCGGGCCCCATACAAAGTGCACGGAAATTATTTGACGACAAGGAAGCACGAACTACATCGTCACAACAGGGTGCCGGTGGTGAGTTCTCCATACTTTTACAAAATTGACGTCAAGTGGCATTGTTTACGGAGCTTTTAAGAACCGAACTTTGGTGAATAAAAACTGAACAGCAGGCCTCCTGGGTGCTATGTGTACTCTAAGGCCTTTCAGTTAAGTCCAAAGAGCGGGAAAAGTGGCACAAGTGGAACGTCGGTGAATCTAAAGCGCACAGCAGCTTTTTCGCGTCATTAATAAAAAAAAACTAAATTGGTGAAGATTACACTGAGCCGCGCAAGCCGTCAAACAGCGAAACCGGACGATTCTGAAGACTAATCTGGTTGCTTCTAGTTTGTCTCTAGGCCTAAGTTGGGTGATGTAGGGTGTTTTTAGGTTGTTTCTAGGTCGTTGCTAGGCTTTAGCTACGTGATGCTAGGTTGTTTCTACGTTGATTCTCAGCGCAGAGAGGTTCGAGTTAAACCACAGACGCGAAACGGGCACGTAGCAGTTGGCGTACGCCTTCCATCGCTTCGGGGTCTTCTCGCAGCCTCCGTTGCTTTTCCGGTTCCCTAGGAATCTCTCGTTGTACGTACTCGGGGTCTTCGGCTCACCGCCATCGCTTCTGTTGTTGTTGTTATGCTCTGGACATGGCTCATACCCATCGGAGGGGATTGACCGATTAGTGGGTGAACTTATCCAATGATATCTGAATTTAATATATGCAGACGCTATAGGTAATAGAATGATTTGGCATAGTTATTGATAATAAAAAGTTCAAATCAAGAATTTAGCTGAATTCTGTTTTGGTTTCGCTGACGAATTCCTCAATGACGAAGAAAACATCCCTATGGCTGTATCCCAGAGCAGTGGCCCCAAAAGAGAGAATAACAGGTTCTGATACTTCCAGGCCCAGTTTGCGCAGCCATATGTTGCGCTAACTGTTGTCTTTTTTTTTTCTTTTCAGTGGAAGCTTTGCGTAGTGGGAGTTACCCAGTTTTCGTGGCACATATTCGTTCATGGTGATGATAATTTTCCGATACGCCGCACAGATTTCTGTGGCACATACCCGTTCGTTGGGCTAACTGTTACCTTCTTCATTTTTGTTGACCAGTGGTGAGCATTGGGATATCCCCTTTTATGATGACAGCTTTTTGGCATGGCACGGGGTGAACGAGGAACGATTTTGTAGATATATCTTGGCTGCTAATATGACTTGCCCATTTAAAGTGCGGATCACTTAAGGGGGGCCAGGCTGTCGCATCCTTTCGTATGCTGTCGCCGTCTCTCGGCGTTACGCAGGCAAAACCACATGTAGCATAGCCAGCTGCAGCATACCGAGCACGCGCTCGCGCCAAAGAGAAGTCATCTTCCTCTTGTTCTTCGAGCGTCTTGATGATATTAAGTACGGGCATTACTACTATGGCTAAGGAAACCCGGCAACCCAAACCACGTACAAAAATCGAAAGAGCAAGCAAGCGAGAAAAGGCAGGGGGGGGAGAAAGGACGGGAAAAAAATGGGAAGAAAAATAGAAATAAAGAAAAATAAAGAAAAAAAAACTCAGAAAAAAAACTGGAAAAGGGATTAGATGCTCCAGATGGTCTAAAATAAAGGAGATATATAAAGAAAAGGAGAGAAAAGCGGCTGTTTAGAAGGAATGCGACGCATGCATGCTTTCTGCAATGCCCTCTAGATAGAGGAATTCGAAGAGTGAATGTGCGATAGATTCCGGTCTCGACTGAAGGGATGACCGAGGCACACCGCTACGAGTAGCGGGGCTTTGTTTTTATGACATGTTGAAGAAGAGGGCTCAGGATCTCAGCTCTACAATGGGAGAAAAGAAATGAACTCAAATGAGACAAACGTTATTCAGTCACCGGAAGACATTTTTTTCGAGGTGCTTACAATACATCGCTATTGCGGCTTCAGTGTTGGCGCAATGCTTCGTGAGTTGGTGCGCGCACTTCGCATACCACTCTTACCGAACACCGAACAAAGTTCTCGCGTCTTGTCTTGGCATTCGAGCTATTAAAAAATCGAAGAAGCGTTTCCACAAATGTGCCTAGAAACCGCAGGGGAAATTTCGGGAGAAAATGGGTAAGCGTCGGTAATTTCCCTCGTGGCATAGCAAATGGGCCATTAGGAGAAGACACCTTCGAGTTGGATTGATATTGGTCTTTTGAAAGGCTGCTGTACTATAAAAGGTAATCATTGGGCTGTGGGCGCCTTTGCCTTATTTTTACCTTCAAGCAACCAAATGCAATTTGGCAGTCCGTTAAAAACCACGCTGGCTTTGTTAATAGCTCTAGAGAATATTTTAGGTGAAAGGCCGTGGCGTAGGGTTGCTCAGGGAAGCATGCGGCTGGGTTAGAGGAAAAAAGAAATGAAATAGGTAGACTTACCATTCTGCGTCATTATTGTTCTGTGACTGGTAAGGCTTCCGCGCTGCCTTGTGCGACTAGTTATATAAAATCCATATGAATACACCACTTGAAAGCCCGTGAGACTTAGAAAAAATTTGAGCCCGTGCCTTAGTAATTAGTATATAATGTATTCGGATATTACACCGCTAATATTTAACAGCTGTCAAAAGCATATAGTTATTTAAATGTGGGGATGATGAAGTAAATTATCAACTAGAGAAAGAAAGCAGAGCTTTACTTCAGGAACTGAATTATGAATTTGATGTTCTGATGTGTTTCGAATACGTACAGTAACATTTCAACAGCTCCATCATAGAAATACACAAAAGACAGAAATCATAGCAAGGGATCGAAGTACAGGCCGCATATACGTAAGAAGCAAAAACAGATGGATGTGTTGAAATTGCGAGACAGAAGGAAGTGAATTATCAAAGATTCTGGGAGAGTTTCGACGGTTCCTTAAGATAAAAAGGACTGTCTGGCAATGTCTCGCAGAAAAAAAAATGCCCGAAAGAAGTTAGGCGGAGAAATGCTCTAAACATAATTGCCAAACATAAAGAAAGGGCCGGAATTGGTTCCAAAACTGACGGAAAGTAAACAGGATTACCTTTGGCTCAATTTGATTCATAAAGGCGTATTGCCAGCAGAACCCCAGGACAGTGGCGTAGCCAGGGGGTGGCACACCGGGCACGTGCCCCCCCCCCGAAATTTTTTTTCGCCGTGGCATATATAGCGAAAAATGGTCATTTCAAGGAGGTGCCCTCCCCGAAATCAAGGAGGTGCCCCCCCCCCGAAAAAAATTTCTGGCTACGCCCCTGCCCCAGGATTTACAGCAATGTCTGCCGCCATCAGCGATATTTTATTACATTCCACCAACGCGCTAATGTTCGGCAGGATATTCGTTTCCAGCTGCACATATAGGATGTATTGGAGATTCGTTTGAAAATTAGCCATTGAGTTGGCATGCCTCGTCCGAGCACGTTTTGAATTTCCTATTGCGAACTGTAAGCTTCGGCGTTTTAGTTTCGCTTCAGTGTTTTGTGTTTACATCGTTGACTTAACCATTTCAATGCCGAGAACGCACTCTTAGCCACATGGCGCCATGCAGTGCCAGCCTAGCAGAAATGAGAAGGAATGGTGACGAGCTTATGCAGCGCAAGAACTCCTATTAAAAAATCACAAGAATTGTAATATCACCATTTTTCCGTCTCCTTTCAAATTAAATGTCGATAGTGATTCGTGTCAGACCCAGAAAGGTAGGCGGTAAAATTCCTTTTTACCTAATCTGTTGTGGACCAATATCTGCAAAGATTGTGACACCGCAAACTTCCCGAGTGTATTCCAAAACTACCATCAGAGCATGACAAACTACAGCATATCGAAAGAGTAAGAAGACATTTAGCGCGAATACATCAAAACAATTACGAAGAAACCCGAGAAAGTGTTTCTAAGTCTGATTCGGCACGATTTGAAGCTTGCTTATTTATATCGCCGTCATCACTGTGCACACTGTATTTACAGCACTTGAAGGCAGGCATAGAAGATGGAGTCCAGTCTGCTCGAGATCTCCCTCAGCGTCGTCGTCTTCCCTATGGTGTCCATCTTTGGCACCCCGTGGCAATATATCACTGCGAATGGAAGCTTTGTTTGTAATCTCTAATTCAATTGACTTGCGTCAGCGTGGTTCGTTTTTTCCATGCAAATTTTATCAGCTCAGAGGAAAGTTTGAATGGGAAATTGTTTAATGTCATGTAAAAGGCTGTTGGGGACATTCAGCTTGCAATTTGCACCTTTTCGCTTTTGCGAGCCGCCACCAAATGCTTTTCAAGCTATAAACGTGGTGATTCTGATGGCACAACAACTTGCCTCCCTCTCTCAAATAAAGAAGCTTAACTATATAAAAATATGAACTTAGAAGGAGTTATTGTCGAATTATTATGAGCCTTAAGTAATACCGCTTAGAAAGGCGCGCATTATATCCGGGTCGTTTATACCTCATAAAATATTTTCTTCACTTTCGAACATCTGGTACACGATGCATTCCACCCATGGGGCCGGTGATGCAAAAACTCAGTTCATTGCAAGAACAGCGCTGAATATTTTTGCGAAACCACTTTTTTCCGCTCCACCCATCACTTATAACGACGTGATTTTAAAAATTAAGAGCGGCCTAAATACCGATTAAGTGTTTATAGTCGTCATTTATTATTCGTAGGCGCTAGGGCACTGACTTATTTATTGACGCTTGCCGTGACGCCCGCGATATAAAGTAATTATGGAGAAATCCAAAAGCACTTGCAACGCTCGTGGTCCTGAAAACACCTCTGAAATGAGCGCTGCATAAATATGCTTTGCGCGTTTTTTTTTTAATTGCGTTAGTTTGCCTTACGGCATCAATACATATCACACAAAACTGTGTAGCTGTGTTTCCTCCATGAAGTCCAGGAGGGACCTATGGTTCGGACCGTAAATCCATCGCTGCAAGTCAGGCGGCCTGGTGTGCTGAAGTCCCGCACGCCGCAGATGGCGTCGACGAGCCGCTTGAAGCCCAGGGCATGTCCATAGGAGGTGGTTCAGGTCTGCTTCCCGCACAGGCGCAGGGCTCGGTGCATTGACGGTGCTTCGTTGGCGTAAACTTTCGCCTAAACTTATTTGTTTTCTAAATAATGCTTCTTCCTCTTCCTCGTCCAATATGACACAATGTGGGCGTATGTAGTGACACGCTGTAAGTTTATAACATACTCGGTTTCATACACAGGAGGCTGTCATCTGTCTGAGCTATTCTGATGTCGCGTTGATGCGAGAAATACGGTTGGTTCGGAGTACCAGCCCCCTTGGAGAAAAATGTTACGGAAGCAAAAAGAGGGAAAAATCGCGGCCCCTATTTCGTCATGCCCACTAAATCTCTTCCGTAAACGAACAAAACTAACAGACAATGAAACCAAGGAATGCATATGGGACATTACATCTAGTTTTTAACTGCAATTTAGCAATCATCATAGAATTGTAAAGTGGTCATAGTTACTACAGTGCAGTTAAAGACCACGAATAGCGTCTGCTATATACATACAGTGGATTCACTGCCTGTCGCTTTCATCAGGATGTGTAAAACAAAGAAAATGAGCTCTTCATCAATTCCCTTTCTTTCTTTCATTCATAGCGAGGGTGTCGTCCCGGCAGGCCTTGATGCGTTCAGGTAGTATGCGAACATGTATTTGCCAGCTGCCAGCTCACAAAAAAGCTCACGTAATACGTGACACGAGCTGCCATAAAAAAATGTTGCAGTGGCTTAGCTCGGCTATGCCAGGATATACGTAGAGTTAGCAAAGGTTCAGCTGATTATTCTTAGCTTTCCTGATTGTCTAGATTGTCTAGGATTAGCTTGATTAACATGCTTACTGCTGCTCCAATGATACACACATGGTAAACGTATTATGTGGCACATGTATATTTATTTTTGCTCAACGTCAGGTTGCTTCTCTATTGCCACAAAGACGGCTCGGTGATCAGTGAAGTAACACGCTGCCGTCTCTATGGCACCAACACAGCATTTGGAATTGTCTGTCTGTCTCTGATCGACGAGATCAATGGTGCTTCCCCATTGGGTCGTCTGTGCAGTTGGAAGACTGGCTAAGTCGAGGTTAAACGTGTCCTTCAAAGGAACACAAAGATAGTCTGGAGCACGATTGAAGTCACCAGCCACCACACAAAGTTCACTTGCCGCACGACTAGGTATAGACGTAGCCACTACGTGTATGGCTATACCACACTGGCAAACGCCAGTCAGAAGCGCAGCGGCTCCAGCGCAGTGTCAGGCGGCGACTGCACAGCGAAGGCTAATAGCTGCGCGCGCGCCGGCGCCGGTGCGTCTACCACGGCTAGGACGTCACTCCTCTGGTATGCGCAGACCGGCGGCGGTGAGTCGCGCGCGGCGGCGGCGGAGTGCGCGGGAGGTGCCGGCTCCGGTGCGCCAGCTGTGTGACATCACTGATCCTCGCGCATGCGCAGCACTGCTCTTGAGCAGGCGCGCGAAACGGGCTTGGCTAGGCCAGTGTAGCTAACGCTACAAAAGAGTGTTCCGCATAACCATCAGTAGCACAAGGGGTGCTGGGTCGCACTCCCAGGTTTACATGCACAGAAATACCTCATCGTAACTGTAATTGTAATTTAAATCTAGCTTTCCTGCTATACATTTTGCCCAAATTATGGCGGCTATTCTTTTACGGCAAACAGCGTATTCAAGCGTAGTTTGCTTGGGCTATGACGCGCAAAATGTAGACTCAACTGTCTGGACATAAACGCGCATAACAGAGAAGCCCCCCGCACGTGGAACTATGACCTGGTCTCGACACGAAGGGTGACTGGTGCCGCGACTGTTTGGGCGAATATGCAGTGCAGGAAAGCGCACTTGCGGATTACGAAAAGGGAGCATCAGCCGCCTTTATCCGAACGTTGTAGGCGCGGTTCCTTTCTGCGGCAAGTTGTCTTTTTGTCCACTTTGATTTCTTTACATGTATGTCACCACTGCTACACTACAGCTAAAAAACTGCAAATAATGACCGCTATACTTTCCTTGGCTTCATAGTCTGTTGGTTTCATTAGATGGTCTCTAACAAAGAAAACGAGCTCTTGGTCTATTCTCCTTCCTTTGTTAATCATTTCTGGGGTTTCGCGTGCCAGTGTCACGACATGATTAAACGGGGAAATCCCGTATTATTTTTGATGACCTGGAGCATTTCGCTAACACCCGGTCATACGAAAACGAAATAACTGGCAAGGAAAATAATTGGAGGACCCTTAAGATTCGCGATCAAGAGTAGTACGCGATAGCGTAATCGGGCCTTGTGCGCATCTCCTTCTCAATTGCTAGCCTAGCTTCGGTTCTCGGTGCATGCCTCAGGCGCGTCGTAAAGAAACGAACGACTGTGCATGTAACACTGGCCTTTCCAAGCTATTCTATAATGCCTACTGCAAGTACAGTTGTTAAGTGCCCACTACACCATAATTTTTCCTTTTGCAAATGAGTGAAGGGCCCACTACACATACTTAACGCAACGCGTGAACCTACACCGCTGCTCACTTTGTTGATGCTTTTGCAGCTGCTGATGATTAAGTATGTCTGAACACTCTGTAATAGGTGTGCCTTTAAAATACTCAAACTCACCAAAACATTACTCATCCGGACTCACTCAGACTCAGACGCACGGCTCCATCTGAGTCTGAGTGAGTCCGAGTGAGTCAACTCATGAGTCCGTTAGCCTATATTTGCTTTTTTCAACCATAGTATCAATGCTCTTTAACAACAATATCTCATGTAATTCGTGCTCTTCTTGGCGCCTTTTCATACAGTACCTTCGAATACGAGTTATGAGTGCTCGCAAACCAGTAAGGTCATTTTTCTTGAAAGAGATGACAAATTAGATATATCCCTACTGAAAAAATCCGCATGCCGTCATACGGAAAACATACGGATTCCGCATATTTTCCGTATAAAATATATGGAGTTTGTACGGACGTATACCGATGCTTACGGAAATTGTAAGGAACATACGGAAGCATCATATGGTACATAAGGAATTCCGTATGGGCGTACGGATGTGGCCATAAGGAACATGCGGATGCCGTATCTGTTATGCGGATAGACTCATACGGCTATACGGAATATACGGAAAGAACATACGGAATCCGTATGGGCTATGCGGAAAGATCCACGTGGCAATAGTAGTATACGGAAAGCATGGTGTTCTACGTGAAACCATGACCATAGGCGAGCGCACGGGGGGGGGGGGGGGAGGGGCGCCCCCCTTATCCCTCTTGTCACTTAAGAGGGAGGGGCCGCCCTCCCTCATAGCCTCCTCTATACTTTCTGTGCCCGTCAAACGCTCCCTCGGCGACCGTCGTCTTTCCCTCTCACCCACCATGGTATTACGCTACATTCCACCGCGGCGCGGCGCCACCTACGTTGGGCTTGTCTTTCGTGGCTTGAGGCGCTCCTGCCAGTGTATCGGACGCTGCCGTGTGTGTGTGTGCCTGCAGGAAAGGTTTAGCCGACTCCCCCTCCCTTCTGACAACGGCAAGGTTTATAATCTGCAGGATCTCGTAACGCCTTGGGAACCCGGAGGTGCATGACGCGACCTTCCACAACGCCAGTTACATCGGAGAACCACCTATTTTTGTGTCACCATGGACTTTGCTTGCTCGATCACGTTGCCCGCTTGCTTGGCATTAGAGCTTCGAAGGTTTACCCGCCAGTGAGAACGCCATGCCTTCATTGCAGTTAAGGATGGCGGGTCAGTGCGATTACCTCGCAACGGCAGGACCTGTGTGAGAGATTGTGCTATTTCTACAGCCTCATAATATTTAGCATGGTCAATGGTGGCAGACGTGAAGTGCGTGTGTGGTGGTGCGTGCCAGTACAGTGTTGTCGTGTCGTTTCGCATACAGTGCACATTGTTTGTACTTATTCTGCATACGTAGGTACGCGTGCAGAATAAAGGTTCAGTTTTATTGCCAGTGTGAATGCCAGGCCTTCATTGTAGATAAGGGTGGCAGATTAGTGCCATTCCGTTTGCAGTGCTGCGTGAGATCTGCTGCTGTTTCTACATTCTCGTCATATCTGGCATGGTCAATGGCGGCAAGTGTGAACAAGTGCATGTGTTGTGGCGTGTGCCAGAGTGTCGTGTCATCTGACAGTGTGCATTGTTTATGCTTATTCTGATTGGTGTGTGCCCGGGTGTCGTGTCGCCTGACAGTGCTCATTGTTTATGCTTACTCTGCGTGTGAGAACTGCTACTGTTTCTACATTCTCGACACATGGAGCATAACCAGTGGTGGCAGACGTGAACAAGTGTGTGTGTGGTGATGTGTGCCAGGGTGTCGTCTTGTCTTACAGTGCGCATTGTTTGTGGTTATTCTGCCTGGTTCATGCGAGGGTGTTGTCATCTGACAGTGCACATTGTTTAGGCTTGTTCTGCGCGTACATGTGCAGAATAAACATTATTCAGTTTACTTTGATCTCTCGATTAAGCTGTCCTCCAACAAGTTCTGACTTAATGGAAGACCTTGCCTGCATTGTATGGACTCGCTAAACCAAAATGACTATGGTATTATGGCATCCATAATACCACATTTCCGTATATATGGAAGCCGTATATACGGAGGATACGGATCCGTATAATCCATATATATGGATTATGCGGATCCGTATCATGCGGATCCGTACCATGCGGATCCGTAATACCATAATTCCATATGTACGGATCCGTATCTTCCGTACATACAGATTTTTTTCACTAGGGATTACTCAAGAACTTACCTGAAAGAGTTGGCGGGGTGAGGTCAAGGCACCCCCTACGTAATTCGCGCCTCCGATCATTAAATATTGAAATGGTGTATGAATGACACTGCTTTGGAATACGAGTGAGTAGATGTGAGTACAAACGTGAATCCAGTTCAAGGCTGATAGTAATGCTGAAGATGAGGAGATAGGAGTCCACCTGGGGAAATGTCGGCCACGATGTTTAAAGCCATTTATTCGTGTTCATAGAACCTCTATAGCACATGGTGTTTCCATCCGTTGGATTCTACTTTTACTTTTAATCTTATATCACGTGCAATAGGGTTCATTCAAAATAGCTCCCAGATGGCACTATTTCGTCCGGCGAACATCCAGGGGACATTACAGTATGAATCTCCAATTTTCCAGCGGACGTCTATTTACCTCCGTAAAGCACCCATAGGACATTCGCGGATAATCTGTAGACAGACCTTTTAACTTTAATCGGCAGTTCCCTGGCACAAGTAGAAGTGGATATTCCGACGTTAATTTTAGGACGCATAGAGAACCTAGAAATTCAGCCGCACTTACTTTTTACTCGCTTTGTAAATCCTAAAACTATGAAGAACTTTGAGTAGCAGCTTGGGTGTGTTGGTAATCCATCACAAAGCAAATAGAGCGTCAAATCTATGGGGGAAAAAATATTGATGCACACACAGCACTCGACCTGTGCTGCGTACCTGAAATAATTTACTTGTAAGCTTTCTCTTTATTCTTCTTCTGGCCTGTCATGCAGCGCCACTGTTGCACGAATGCGAGTGTTACCTACTTGTAGATTGTAGCAGCCAATGCTTGTGCTTACATTGAAGAGAAAATTTTCTTTTATACATTAAAGAAAATGTGAATTTAGGAGTCACTGCAATATAGTGGCGAGGAAATAGTTTTGCCTGTGTAAATAAGACAGAACAATGACGAACACGTAAACAGTCTAGATAAAAGCGCTATCATGTGAAGAAGTTTATGTTACCGCTGCTTCATTTCAGCAACAAAGTTGGCAGTGCACAACGAGAATGCGTAAATGCTATCTTGCAGTACGTGGAGTAAACGTTATGATAACAATTGGTGATTGAATTAATGTTGTACAATTACGAACAGAATAACATGAGTTCAATAAACGAATTTCTTCCTGGAATAAAAGGTTAACATTACGTATTAAGTATTCGCGAGGATATGAAGAGAAAAAAACTGTCCTTATTGCAACGCCACCAAGAAACAATGCGAACTTCTGCAGAACTGAATTGTCGTAAAGTAGGATATGCGTATACATGGACACGTAATTGGCGACATGGGAGCGTGTTTTTTTTTATATATATATATATTGCAAGCGCGACGTTAAGAAGGGAGAAGGTAAAGAATACGAAGCACTCAGCGTGATTTTATACCGAAGGTCAATACTACCGGAAAGGAACACAATCTTGATCAGTCGATTCTATGGATCGATGTCTGGCGGCTTTGTCAGGTTCACCTCGACTGAAGCACATAACCGCAATGCCAGAAGGCATACCAACAATTTCATAATCTGGGCTGGCGTGTGCTGCGATAAAAAAGAAGCGATAACCGGAAGTCGATATCCGATGCGTGGCTTTGTGCCGTGAGGTTATCGTCAATAACGTTCTCTTTTTTCGTTATTGGGCAGCCCACAGTGACATTCGAGGGCAGCGGGCCGAGAAAGCCGCCATGGCTAAAGAACTTCTGGCCGTCACTATAGGCGGCGCCATTGGCTTGCCCCACCAACTCACTGCACTCAAAATAAAGCTTCTTTTTACGTAGCACACGGCACATTATTTTCCTTGTTTCAGTATATGGTGTATAGAATGCGTACTTGTTGCAGAAGATTTTCAAACTTTTATATATCGCCGGCTACGTGTTTTCACATCTAACAGAAGCAGTGCAAATGACAGAGATGGCAAAAGTTGCTGCAGAATATTGCAACTGAAGGCCACTCGTATAAATCAGCAAAGTCATTAGACATTACATAGGCACGACGTTTATTGAAGTAAAGGACGAAAAACGACGCGAAATACAGCCTTGTCACGTGATACCAGAGTTCACATCGAACGTAGTCACATGGACCCCGAATATGTTACCATAATGCGCTACACACAGTCTAGTCACATAGTAACACTGAAATTAACTCAAAGTCAAGTCACAACGACCTAGAATAGTTTTACACATAAAGTAACTAATAGCGCGACATGGTCAGGTAAAAATAAATGTACATAAAATGAGCTTTACGTCTGTACTACAAGTTTGTCTCAACAATCTACGAGACTGTCATTCACTCTTAGAAACTTGTTTAGCACCAATAGTGACCGCTTTTCTAATGCATGTGTTTTCCATGAACCTAGGAATTTCTTTAGACTTAAATCGCTGTGGTCAAGTGCCATTAATTTGCGTAGTAGATGTTGTCTTTGTTCAACATATCGTGTGCATTCTAGTAAAGAATCGATACATTCATGGTCGTGGTCCCAAGGATATTCTGTTTTTTTTTCCTCTGTAATAACATTTTTTTTACGCATCAGCGTCTATGCAGTGCAAGAATATAATATTGTGTAATAAATACTTTTTCAAATATAACAGGCTTACGGAGAGGCGTATATACATATAAAACAGACAAGCGATATTTCCTGCTGAGCGAACAGAAATGACTTAATTGTTTGGAGGACATACAAGTGATATGCTTTGAAGCCTTTCCTCATAAAAAGCTGAAATGCGATACAGAAATTACCCCCCAACAAGTGATCTCCATACGTTATTTGCAGGTACGATGCACCAGAATTTTTTCACGATAGGCTATATATAACTCATTACATAACCAGCACGAAATTCTATCATGGCTCAGGAGCCGCGGATAAAGGTAACGTCTAGGAAACCGAGTAAAAAAAATGCAGGAAGAACTTTTACAATTGTTAGTTGTAAACCACACAACCACTTTAACTTTAACCAAAACGTGATGATGAAAACGAAATGACATAGTTAGCGCAGAATTGCAGCCATCTCAATGTTTATTTTAGTCATTTTGGCTCACATCAGCGACTTGAAGATTCGAGCTTGTTGCGGAAAATGTCGCTGAAACCGAAGTGCCGTTGCTGTGTGAAACATTTTTTACATAAATTTCTTTAATATCTTTACATTCGTATAAATTAGCTGGACAACAAAGCCACCGTGCAGACATCGTAAATAAGTCTTTTCTTATAATGCTTTTGGCATAATTTTATTTAAAGCTGGTTGGCGACAAAACTAGTGTTTATCTAAAACATTTCAACTAATATTTCATGTCATTTCGAACAAGTTTTTCCCCATCTCCTGAACATTTAGGGAATTCAAACATGTGCTCTTCACAGTCGCAGCATGCTCTGGTTGGTCTCAGTTGCGCCTCCTTCCTTATTTTCTTCTTTTCAGGGGTGGAGCGGTGCGGCGACAACCAAGAGGTTCTTGGACGTCGCCATAATCACCTTTGCGATGGTGTAACTACACTCTTATCACGGTAACGTTTAGGACAGCATAAAACGGCAAGTAACTTATAGTTTATAGGTTACATGGCTGTTACATCAATTTTATCTTTGTGTTTTCTTCATTTAGCTCTCACATAAAGGTTACATTGACAGAAGCATGCCATTTTAAAAGCTAAAGCACCGCGATAGGCATTGTAACCTCTAGATTGTAACTTATAAAAGCGCAGCTGTGACTCATCCATCAGGGGACCTACACTATGGAGTGGAAGTTTATTGGTCAATGTGTCAAATCGCGATCTTTCTTGTTCAAGGTTGGCTTTAGCAGTTGAACAGTGGATAATGTATAAACAGAACGGGTATTAGGTAACAGCAGAAAAGAAAATAAGAGTAGCAGCGATATTAGATTGCGGGATACTGTTGCAAGCGATGGTGGGGTATGAATTAAAAGTGCAGTTCAATAAAGTGAGCCCACTTCACACGTAATTAAAGAAGTGGCATAAAATCCGAACAGAGATGGGCACAACAACCGAAAAAATTATAACGATGCGATCGAAGAATAATTCCGTGGAGCGAGAAAAATACGTTCCGAGACTCTCAATACAATTTATCCGAATTTTCTTGTTGTCTTTTCTGCTGTATTTTCTTTCTCGCGAAAGTTAACTGGCCGTAATGTGCAGCACACGTCAGGTCACAGCATTGCACCATACACGCTTAACCATCGTCAATTCGCCAACACAGGAGAAAAAGATGCCGCTAAGTTCACAAAACAGCATGCGACGGCCGCTCCAGTGTGAGCGCATAGAGGGATGTGTGAGCTCGCGATGATGGCGTGACTCACAAATGTGGCATCTTACTGGCGCCGTTTCAACCAGTTTCAACCGCATCGAAGGAAGGACGGCGTCATCTCTCTGAGGCTTTGCACAGCTTGAGGTGTATGCCGGGAAGGGCATTCGAATGAGAGGCGGTTGGTGTGGTGTTTGAAGCATTTGAAGTCGCGCTTGTGCTGCTCTTTGTTTCACCGATTTAACCAGGTTTTACGCTTCTCGTTTTGATGACGCGCGTTGCCTAATGGTGTTTTGTACGTGAGTGACGCGTACCTGGTGACACAGTAAGCAAACACACTCGCGAACGCGCGATCCGCCTCAAATCAGCCACGAGGCAATGCAACAGGGACATGTTCAGTGCGCTGCGCGTCTGTTGCAACGAGCTGCATTGCCGATTCTTCGCCTGTCTGAGACTGGCAATTATCGAACGTGTTGCATCCGTTGTTACGGTGGCCGAAGACAGCAGCCAATATGATCTACACGTAAGTAATGTTCTCTGTTCAGTGCATTATTTTCTTGTGTATGTGTGATTGTGTCACGTGCTTGCAAGAATTTACGCTCATGCTTACGCTACTGTAAGAGGTGGACCATGTCAGAAAAATAACTGATGTCATGTTTTATGCAATGCATTGTTATTGGCAGAATTCAGTTCGCGTTTGTCCTTACAAGGCGGGTGTTTGGGCGTATATTATCAAACATCCGACCAAGATCATTTGTTATCGTTCCCGTTTATCTGAGAAGCATGAAGGACAGAAGTTTAGCCCTTCTTGCTGTCATTGTGTTGGTTCTTGAAATTGCTCGGTGAAGCCTGCAATCACGGTGGCAAATATTGTTGCCAGCATCAACGAAGTGCCCCATATCAGCGCTGCCCAGAAGATTTCTGAGTGCGCACTAACATGCTCCTCTGGGTTTTTTGTCACGACTTGGTCGCAGGTAGATGATACCTGTGTGTGTGTGTATGTGTGTGTGTGGGTGAGGGGGGGAAGTGAATGAGTGTTTTCGCGTGCGTGTGTGTATATGTGTGAGCGCGCGTTTGTGTGTGCGTGCGTGTGTGTGTATGTGCGTGTATGTGTGTGAGAGTGAGTGCGTCTGCGTGTGTGTGCATATGCGCGCGGGCATTCGTGTGCGTGTGTACGTGTGTGGATATGTCTGCGCGCGCGTTTGTGTTGGTGTGCGTGTGTGTGAGTGGATGAGTGTGTTTGCGTGTGTGTACATATAGGTACCCGCGCGTTTGTGTGTGTGTGTGTGTGTGTGTGTGTTTGTGCGTGTGCGTGCGTGCGAGTGAGCGAGCGAGCGAGCTTTTGAGTGCGTCTTTGTGTGCATGTGTGCGGGTGCTTGTGCGTGTGTGTACATGAGTGGGTGAGTGTGTTTGTGTGAGCGTGTGTATGTGTGCGCGCGCGTTTCTCTCTCTCTCTCTGTGCGTTCGAGCATGCGCGCGCGCGTGAGTGTGCGTGTTCAATTTTTGCTTTAGTGGGCTCAATGTTTCGGGTTTTCTGCCTTCACCATGTATCATCCCCACCAGACGGGCTTCCGTCAAACTTTTTCTGTGCGTTGATCTTGACTTGAAACCTTACCACAAATATATACCGTAGTCATCTTCGTTCCATAGTAGCACTCATACAGATCGCAATGTACGGGCGTTCAAAATTAAGATGACTTGAATTCATGCCCACGCTTCAGCTACTGCAAGAGGTGGGTCGTGTCAGAAAAAATAAATTGTCAGTCTTTGACGCAATTAATTGTTATCGGCAGTACTTGCTCTGCGGCGCTCGACTATACGTCGAACTGCGTCGCTATCTAAACGGGGCAGCTGCAAAGGATATGTTACACAAAAAACAATACGCTGTGGCTTAACTATATTTCAGATAGCATGAATGCCAGCAATCGTGCAAAGTAGGAGTCCGAAGGGGGGACATGGTTGCTGTGGTTGGTATGTCTTTCGATGTTCTTGGTTCTGTGGCGATGTGAATCTGTTCTCTTACAATAGGGTAATTTTTCTTGTTGTTCTAGTTCTGTTCTATGGTGAAAGCAACGGGCCATCGTGGTTAGAAAAGCTGAATCGGTATACATGTTATGTAACTGTCATAGCCGGAATGTTTGAAGGTACGTAAACAGCACAAATGTATTTTTTAATTTTTTTTTGCCATATTCATTGTCTTGCATTGAAACTGTTTACAGCATACATCCTTCCCAAGGCATGCTGCGAGGATCTCCAGGCAGCTGGAAACTTCCCGACGCCGATATGACTTACGTTCCGTGCAGCCCAGAATATGAACTGCCACGTGGAATATACTCCTTGAGGAAAACAATTAGGTACGAACATATTAAATCTCCACGTGAAATGCTAAGTATGGTCACTGAAAAACCTTGATTCGCCGTGGTGGAGCAGTGGGTATGGTGCTGGGCTGCTGACCCGAAGGTCGCGGGTTCGATTCCGGCCGCAGCGGTCACATTTTCATGGCGGCGAAATGGTAGAGGCCCGTGTACTCTGCGATATCAGTGCACGTTAAAGAACACCAGATGGTCAAAATTTCCGGAGCCCTCCACCACGGCGCCTCGCATAATCAAATCGTGGTTTTGGGACGTGAAACTTCAGATACTATTACGAAAAATGTTGATTTTACAATTTCTGGTTCTAATCACGTGGTGCAGTGTTTCTGCGACGAAACTGTCTCTTACATTATAGTTTGCTGACTCTTGTGCTAAACAGAAGCAAATTACATGTGGGATTAGCGTACTTTATCAGTTCAGAATTTTTGTTTTCGGATAAACGTATTGCACAGGATATTAGATTTTAGGAGCGCTTATGTATTGGTCAAGTGACACCCCCTTCTTTTTTTTTGGGGGGGGGGGGGTTAGTATATGTCTGACATCGCATGTTATCAGCAGTTGTGCGCAATGTGGCAGTAACCGTTGCCATAGTGTAAAACAACTGTACTCTTCTTTTAGGATCCACTGTCCAGCGAGGAGATAGCGGAATCAGCAACTGATATATTCTCTGAAGAAACATGATTGTGCGTGCATCAAGAGAAGGTTTTACTGCAGGTCCTGACCACCTGCTTCTGTAAATTTTTGCTGACCACAGGTGAAAGCAAGGAGAAACGCTTTGAATACCGGTGGCCTTCTATGAGCTAGGCAATCCCTGAACCAATATTGAAAAAGTAATCAATAAACTTATGTGTATTGATGACTATCACGCAACTTTGATGCCTTTTGCTTTGAAGGTATGAAAGCAATAAAGTATGCATTCCTTTAGAATGGTTCACGTTTTTTCTCCTACAACTCCTTATGCACATCAATTTTTGTACAATGCTTGATTTGGTCTTCTTTTCAAATTTTTCTTTAACATTACCTTTCGTTTAGGTACATGGTCTTGTACGCCTTCACAAGCTGTGTTCTACAGCACATGCTCAGGAAGCTCGAACAATGCCCTTACATTGCAAAAGTTGTTATCAATTTCGTGTTTTGCACCCACGCAAAAAAAAAACTGATATTTTTTTAAAAATGCAATTACGTGTGATATTTTGGGCAAATGCTTCCCTTTTTTCAAACTGTGCCACAGATGCCTGTTGAACCATTAAAAAGCATATCACCTGAACAAAATAAAGAAAGTGCATTTGGGTCACAGCAAAGGAGAAAGTAGGAGGAGTTGCACGTGTATTGTTATATATGCTGCACGTATGTGTTAATGGTTTGAGTGAGTTAGTAGCATTACAGAAATGCAAACATTCCACGCACAGCCCAAGCGACAAAAGTAAAGGACTGAAAATCACCCTATTTTTGGCTGCCCTCTGGGTTTCATCGTCCTGCTTATGCGCAACGTGCCAGCAGGTATGGTATGCCGCACACATGAGTAAACTTAAGAAGAAGCATGATTCTGATCACACGTTATTTGCAGGGGGCTCCATTAAGTGAAACTGCTCTACCTATGCTCCACCAACCCAGGTGTCGTCAAACAAAGGGTATGTGCCTGTTTTTTCTTCCGATCTTCTTTCTTCGACACATTCCGGAACAGTTGCTCCGCGCATGATCGGCCCAGCCAAGTGTCGCTTAGCAAAAGAAGCGTGCGCACGCCTAATCTTTCTTACTTTCTTCTGCGCCTTTATTATGCTGTGTACACATATGTACACAGAGTGACGAGAACGTTCACGGAGCATGTCATGTGGCCTGCCCCTTTCTGAATACACACGCTGGAGCTTTGGAATAATTCTGGGACATGTCTGCTTAGAGCACGACAGTTGCGGTGTCTGTGGCAAGAGATGTACGTTTTCCTCATCCCACGAAAAAACAGAAAACAATGTCCTTTGGAGTTGGCTTAGAGCTCGCATGCATCATAACGTCACACCTTCCACCACAAGCATCGAGTCGTTCAAATGGGGTCTGCCCATAAACGAGCAATTAAGAAGATCAGGTGATTGACGGATAATCTTAATTATGAGTTGTGCCATGTGTGTCAGACAAGTATCCTCTCTTGATCCAATTACGTAAAAGATTAAGCATTACAATTTGCATGTAGACGGCTATTAAAACCGCACAAGGAATTGCGGGAAAAAAAAACACGAGGCACGCGCAGCAAGAAGTCCGAAAGAGTGGAAAGCCGTGCTTCCGTTGCTGCGGCACACCTGGCTGATCAATGCATGCGATGAGCGTAACCTCCAGGAATGCGTCGAAGAAAGAAGAGCGAAGGAAAGAAGAGGTGCAGAGCAGTGGCCGTATAAAATCTCCTGTAAGCCGTTTTGTGTGAACAGTATACTGTGTACTGTGCAACGTAACCTCTATTTTTACGTGAGAACGCTCGATAATGTGAACCGGTGCTAAAGGTTATTTCTGTGACGTCTGTCTTAAAAGTAAGTTTGTGGATTTTTAATAAAGGTTAATTTTGCAAAGGCTACTACATAACTTTTATTTTTTAAGTACACAAATTTCTGAAATTGTGCACCTTTAGTAAACGTTACCCTGCTTAGAGTGTAGTGTCTCATCAAACACATCCCTCTCAAAACACTGCATGCTTCGCCCCTCCCTAGGTTTCACATTAGTGGAGCTGAAACACCCTTTCCCGGCATGCTCGCCCCTTACCCGTCTTGCTTTCATGCGTAAAACTCTTTCATATTCAGACGACGAAACGAAGATCTCTACGCACTGTATGTTTGCCTCGCTGAGTGCACTAGTCGCCCCTCTTTCCGCTATCTGAACATTCCTCTGCCATGCCATATCCAGACATCTCTGATGTTGTCACGTGCTCGTAAAGTTGAAGCATGCATAACTCAAAGCGAAAGGGATTCAATTGTTTATTGGGCGTCTCTACAAGCAAATTCTTTCCCACTGACAGTCAAGGTGCTAGCTATGTGGCGTCTCGCTGGGATAGATCACAGCGAAAACTGAAAATGTAGCTAGGAAAGTGACTCAGCTTTCTGCAACAAGAATGGAGGAATCGATAAGATTGAGATGGAATAACCTGACTGTAGTCCCGACAAGAAGACCAAGGCAAGGAGTATTGAATTTACCGTTCCGACAATATGCCGGCGGAGATGACTGTCATTTGATTTGTGTACTCGAATGTCTCGGGGTTGGTCTGGTGTCATTTCTGCCTTTGTTGAAAAAAAAGAAAAAAAAACAGGAAATCATTCAATTGAACGAGAGATCGCGTGAGCAGAAGATCGCATCACGAAAGCCAAATGCGCGCCGAAGATATTCCAAGCCTGGCTGAATAGAGGTGCGTATCACTTGAATTGACGGTGAAATTGCGAAAACGTACCTCCTGTCACGTTGTGCCGGAAGAACAAATATAAAGAAAAGTACAGGAAGGTCTCTTGCACCGTCGTGTTTGGGACTGCATCTAACCCGCGCTTAGGTTCGGCAACGCTGTCATCGATGCAATGAACTTATGAGGAATGCATGATGACAGCGAACGAAGAACACGGGGATGCAGTTAGGTTCACTTGTGACAGCCGGTGGCAGCCGAGAGTCTAAATAGGGCTTGACAGTGTGCGCTTTCCATTTTCCTGTGCTCTTACATGTATAAACTTGTAATGCATGGACAGCTCGCATGGCATCCCTGTCCTACGCTATGACATATCGGTTGCTGTGCAACTAAGGGTACAGCACGTATATAATACAGACAACAACAACAACAAAAAAAAAAATTGGCCGCCATCCCGTCCTGCGAACGTGAGTGTCCAGCGAAGCTGTATCGAACGCCGCACATGCTAATGGGGGGGGTGTTCTATTATTAAGGCAAAAACCTTAGAAGCCTCATCAAACGCGAAATTTGAACGTCGTTGAGGGCGTCCCGCGCCGGCGACGTCTTGCGTCGGGGACGAGGGGATGCAAAATATTATCACGAGATGACTTCACTGATCGCGAAAATTTATGACGTCACAGGGACGTCACGTGACTAACGTCACAAGATGACGTCATTGCGTCGCATCGTAGCTTGGTCAAAAGTGATCCGATGACGGAGGCAATGCAAAACCGTGTTAGGTGCGGAAAGCTTTCGTAGGGCGGTAGGGTAGCATGAATACATCGGCTGAGAGGAAAAAGAATATGGTAGGAGGTTTAGCTAATTCGCATAAAGGCATAATTTTTGCTATGTAACCCTTTCTATAGGCATAAATTTTCAGATTTTTGTCCACCTATAAACTGTGAGGTAAAGAAAAACAGCGCACTGAAAAAACGAAGACAAAGAAGAGATGGAACACACACAGCGCTGCTCTCACAACTGGAAGTTTATTCAAAATAAACAAGAAGCTTAAAAGTGAGAAAAAACGCGCATGACAAGTGAAGAACAAAGTCATTAGGTGATAGGCGTTTTTTTTTTTCACTTTTAAGCTCTTGTTTTCCTTTTGAATAAACTTCCAGTTGTGAGAGCAGCGCTGTGTGTGTTCCATCTCTTCTTTGTATATCAGGTAAACTGTAACTTGCAGCACATGGTAACCCACGTACAAGGTGAAAATTTAGGCATTAAGTAGTACCCCTCTTTTTCTCTAAGCAATCTAACCCTTTAAATTGTATGTTAAATTTTGCGTTGATTTGAACTACTCATAGAAATTGTTTTTTCTTTTTTATTGAAACATATTTTTACAATTTCGTAGACTCTTTTAGTAACTTCTAACCTGTAGGTTGCATCTTGAATGGGGCCGATATGTTCATGCCTGCAAGTTCATTCATATTTGTTCCCACAACAAATTATTGTGCAGAAGCTTCGAATCGTAGATCTCAAGACAAACCTGCTCCTTTCAATGTATTTTATTAAAACATTCACGAGGAACAAGCACTTGTTGGACAAACATTCATGAGGACAAACATTCATGAGGCCGTGCTTACAGTGACGTTTTTCTGTGTCATATGCGCAGGATTAAATGTTCTCTGGTCCTCCGCTCTGGGCTGTGGTGCTGAGGCACATTATTATGACTCGCTTCAGTAGCCTATTAAATTTCTCTCATCCTGCATTGTTAATAAAGCCTACGAAGGCTAATAGCGCGTCTCCCTACACTTTCTTCATTCTACTCGCAATAACAGTGGCATCGTTATGAGAAGTTCTCTGTCGTAATATTTTATACATGTGGGCTAAGCATCGTTCCGTGCCATTGAACGCTCTGAATGGTGAGTGTGTAAGCAGCACGAACTCTTTCAAAGCAACTTGAAAGTGGCAACCACTTGCCTGTTAACTTCTACTCCTAAAATGCATTTCTTCACTGAAGCGCTCACATGCCTTGTAGTTTCTTCATTCGCATATCTAAGCGTAATTCAAAATCGAGCACCAAACTTTGTAAGCGTTACCAACAATGCTGGTTTGAGTAAATTAACCTGATTACACGCGGCCTCCTTGCTGCGTTCACTAAGCCTCACAACTTCCCTAAGGGTAAGAAACAAAAGCCAAGCGAGAATTCTCGCCACGGTTGCTTTGCTCAGCGTTTACTAGCCAAAGTCTGCAAGCAATACTGGCGACATGTTTTTCGCGGACTTGGACGTTTCGAACATGTACTCGGTTGAAATATTGTGCCAGGCACCATATTGAGTGGCGCAAGGCGCTGCTTAGCCCTCTCTTAGACGACCCACTGGTTTAATGACATATTTAGCCGCGTAATAGCACATACATAAAGCAAAGAAACATACAAGGACAGGACGGGCGGCACTTTACAACGTTGTCCTTGAACTTGCTTCCACCAGTACTCCGTCATATGATGGATGATGCGTCTGGAGGTTCTTAGCTTCTTTTCAGGCTACCCATGGAACATCATTCGTCGAGTGGGTAATGCGTAGCCAGTCATTAAGTAAGCGGACTTGTCTCCACAATTCCGAACGCAGTATTTTGCACAGACGAGCACTGTGTCCCCTGGACAGGGCAACATGGCCAAAGAGGGAACTCACTTCAGGCGGCGTAAGTCCTTTCTTCATGCAGAAACCGATGTATCTTGCACGGCAGGTGGTTGCAACGATGGAACTGACGATCTTGTCAACACTAGATAGCAAGCTCGGAGAAGGCACACACGAAGACAGGCCAGTTGCACTAGAAATATATGTTTTATGTCTTCGTGTGTGCCTTCTCCGAGCTTGCTATCTAGCGTTGACAAGGTCGCCAGTTCCATCGTTGCAACCACCTGCCGTGCAAGATACATCGGTTTCTGCGTGAGGAAAGGACTTACGCCGCCTGAAGTGAGTTCCCTCTTTGGCCATGTTGCCCCGTCCAGGGGACACAGTGCTCGTCTGTGCAAAATACTGCGTTCGGAATTGTGGAGACAAGTCCGCTTACTTAATGACTGGCTACGCATTACCCACTTGACGAATGATGTTCCATGGGTAGCCGAAAAGAAGCTAAGAACCTCCAGACGCATCATCCATCATATGACGGAGTACTGGTGGAAGCAAGTTCTAGGACAACGTTGTAAAGTGCCGCCCGTCCTGTCCTTGTATGTTTCTTTGCTTTGTGTATGTGCTATTACGCGGCTAAATATGTCATTAAGCAAGTACCAACTAGGCCAACAAACAGTCTTGTTAAGACCCACTGGTGAACGCCTTCTCGCTGGTGGCATTCTTGTAAGGCATTGTTAGCAGGAGATGTACAAGGCAGGACACGTGCAAATAAGACTGTGCCCAATGGCTCAGTCGAACGACGTGTGCTATCGGTTACCTGCCTCAAAATTGACCCACACACAGTGTACTGTAGACAGCTCTCCTTTTTTTAATTAATCCCCTTCCTTGAATAATTAAAATCCTCTACTTGAAATAACTGAACTTAAACAAATGTTGGCGCGCGAGTGTGGAGCGGGCTACGCCACTTTTCTGGCATAATTTTGCTCGCAAGGCTGGCAGTATAATTGACATTGGGCAATTTCAAATATCGTGCAATATCAGTGCCGTATTCTCAGGGCAACGCTCAGGAACCACGACATAAGAGCTACAGGAAAAACGAAAATGCTAGAAAGTGCGTAAATAACCACATGTGCTGCGTCGAAGGAAGTATGAGTGAGGTACTATATAGCCCATGAAAAGACAAAGAAGCGAAGTAATTGTACCATAGTACGATTGTCCTACGAATGCATGGTGTATTGCAGTCAATTTTACAGCGAAAGCTGTTATGAGATCACAACAAGGGCCGTTTTTGCGCCGTAGTTGTCCGCCGCCGCCGCCGGTGTCCGTAACCACTATCGCGCGAAATAAGAAAAAAAACTAAATCAAATAAAAATACCTAGGACAGAATGTGAATCGAAGCCGGGTTCTCTGTGTGGCAGCCCAGTACTCTACCACTGAGCTACGCCGGTGCTTGAGACTGCGTTGCAAACTGACCCTATGCAGGCTTCATGTCGGGTAAGGAATCGCGTTTACATGTGTAATAAAGCGTTTTAGAACAGTAAAGTATCAACCAGGCGTCACACTATGCGAATTGCGTAACGAGTGGGTCGTTCAATGCTCCAACCCATTACAAAAGCCTCAGGCATAATTCTTCACGTTCGTCAGCTACAGCATCGAAAAACCGCCAGGCCTGCGCGGAACGCGCAGCACAGTCACAGCGAAAGCTGGGAGAGCACCATTTGTAAAACCCGTTGCAATCTATCTTGGGGCTACTAATACAAGTACGCTTGCAAGGTACCCACTACTCCATTAATTGATTCGGTGGCTGATGACGGACGAAGAATTATGGCTGAGCCCTTTGTAGTGGGTTGGAAGCATTCAACGACCCCTTCGTAATGCAATTCATATTGTGTGACGCCTGGTTACACAAATGGCATTCTGTGACGCCTGGTTGTCGTTTCACTCTTCTGCCACGTTATATTGCTCATGTTAACGCGGTTCCTTCCCGACATAATGCTTGTATAGGGTTTTTGTGCGCCGGGTTTTCGAGCACAGGCATGGCTCAGTGGTAGAACACTGGGCTGGCACGGAGCGGACCCAGGTTCGAACCCCGTTCCATCCTGAACATTTTTTCAAGTTTTTTTTTCTTATTTCGTGCGATAGCGGTTACGGACACCGGCGGCGGCGGCGGACAACTACGGCACCCTTGTTGTGATCTCATAACAGCTTTCGCTGTAAAAGTGCGCATAATGCGTTACAAGTGCGTAGCGGGTACCGCGCCTTTCCGAAGAATGACGAATAACGGCACAGTGGACGCTTCCCCACTACACAAAAATTATGATTTATGGCGTAGTGGGTACCATGCAAGTGTGCTTGTAGTAGTTGTCCCAACTCTTCCAGCTTTCGCTGTGACTGTGCTGCGCGTTTTGCGCAGGCCTGGCGGTTTTTTATGCACGGGAGCACGCGAGCGCGTGACCTGCGCGCTCCGGCGGCTGCTCGCAGCGCGTTCAAGCGGGAGCGAGAGTAACCACAGTCCCTTTTTCGCGTCATCTAGTGGCGAGCAAGACAACGAGTCATTTGTGATATGAAATCCGCGGCAAGATTGCAATCCCCTCCCCCTTCAAGGCGATTACGCAAGAGGCCACCGACCTCTTGCGTAACTCCTGGTAAGCCCTAGTGCAGGGAAGTAAGCTTCCCTGCACCAGGGAATGATGGTAAAGAAATAAAATAAATAAAAGTGCTTAGGAGAAATGACCCTGTAAAAGCGTCATGTCGGGGCGAAGACAACTGTGGTTGTAGCGTTGGCTATCCGCTTTCGCAACAATGTAATAACAGTTGGACTACGCAAGGCACTGTAAATAAAAAGCATTGCTCGGATACTTCTGCGACGGCTACTTATGATATTTTTTTTTATTTTTATTTATTTAACGATAGTGTAGGCCTTTGTACAGGCCCATACAGGAAGTGGTTAGAAAAAGTACACATGGGCATGGGAATAGCAGAACTGAACGAACGAGAAACTTGGATAACAAAACAAAACAAAACGAAGCTTGGCAAGTAACCATTCTAGCAAGCAACATAAGAAACTCTTCGCTACAGTGTAAGAAAAGAGAATGCTTACACTGATTGCAACATTAGTCATACAATGTAAATAGTTTTGTAACAATAGATTCAATAAATGTCACCCTACAGAAAACTGCAAAAATGGCATCACACATCAAGAAGCACCATACATTTACACAAGCTCCTGCAAACATTTACATTGCGGAGTACATGCCTATGTAAAATCAAAAAAGCGTTCGAGTTTCGCGATAAATTCATCCCCAGATCGACACTCAACAATTTCATTTGGTAATGCGTTCCGAGTTTCAATACCCCATGGGAAAAAAATTAACATTTAAACATGTCGCATTTTGTCTGATGAGGCCTGATGTGTTTATTGTGACAGGTTCTGATGGAGTGGCGGTGCGGTGGCTGCACGTAATCTTGTTTGTTTATGTTTATGTGGTCGTGATAAAGCATAAAAAGAAACTTCATTGCAGCCACAACACGCCGACACGCAAGGGTAGGCAACGCTGCTCGATTTCTGAGAGCACTTACGCTCTGGTGTCGAGAGTACTTGGAATATATAAATCTTAATGCTATATTTTGTATATTTTCTATTTTATGTACAAGTTCTTTCTGGTGCGTGTTCTTCACAATACTACCAATATGCACATTATAAGGCTATAGCGTGCACAGTTGCGATAAAACCGACATCACTGCTCTAACGTGAGTCATGGTAGTACTTGTAGCGCACAAAAAACGAACACACGTAAAAAAAAACACGGACAATGCAAGTCACGGCAGGACGATGCGAAAAGCGCATCATCCTTTCGCCACTTGCTTTTGTCGTGTTTTTTTTTTGTGCGCTACAAGTTTTACGATGTATCACCATCAACAAGCCCACTCTTATATTATTTCTAACGTGAGTACCGACGTTATACGTCCTACCATGAGGTACCCTTTACTCGTTAGTCTTGTCGACATGCCTTGCCAGGCATGTCGACTACACTAGTGCATGGATTTCATATTGCAAATTTAGTAGTTGTGCGCATTGCCTACACTATGAGTTACATTATGACGCCAATGCACCTTGCAACGCTTGGCTCAAAGCGAAAATTCCGGCATAGGCTGCTACTCGCCGAATGCCTCGCATGAAGTCGATTCCCACAACGCGTGGGATCTGCCGGATTTTTTTTTACCCAATAATCTAGAGGAAATATCGAACCGAATTTTCGTTTTATGAGAACCTTTTGTAGAGCTGTTAAACTCCAGGACTACCGCCTTCTTTTTGGAGCCATCGTTGTCTAACGTGCCTAGTTTGCTTTCATTAGTACATGTACGTTTTCATTTTGTAGCATTGAGCGTATTGAAGAAACACAAAACATGTAAAGTTATTTCAAATTCTATAGACTTATAGTTCTCCGCGAAAGTACCAAGTGTTTCGCGGTTTCATTACCCCTGACTGCGGTATTGGCTGTCAGCGAGAATATTTGCCGATACATGAGAACACACTGAACAGGGACAATAATAAAGCATAAGCTTCAAATCTAATCATGTGATCATACCTGCAATCTTGTCATTACATTGGATAAACGAAAATCGCCAGCTAATAGCTGCCACTCTGGCTCAATTATGAATGATTGATTGCTTTATCTCTTCGCCATCAATTTATACAGCAAGAAAATACTATCTTACTATTAAGAAGAAAAACGAAATATAAATAATACGAAGAAAAAAAAAGAAGCACTGATCGATGCGGAATTTGGGATGAAATATCCTTACGGGCTCCTGCTAAAGAGAAGAGATTTATTATTTCATGGGAATCTAGGGATAATAGAAAATATTTTAGTCATAGCTCAGAAAAATAGCTCTCAGGAATGTGTTCGACTTGTCTTGGCTCAATGAAAATGCTTATGCATGGTGTTTGTTTATATTGCCACTAAATTACAGGCCATTGAAAGTAAGCCATTATATGAAAAAATGGTTCTTCAATTTTTTTTTTACTAAATCTAGGCGTTTCCCTATATCCAACATATGAGTGCGCATGACACACTGACATCACAGAAGCAGGCAGGAATTTTTAATTTTGAATAGCAGCG
>JALIZH010004858.1:0-52500 GCA_030522465.1 Rhipicephalus appendiculatus
ATCTTACGGTACTCACCTGCTACGCTGCGAAAAGTTTCTATAAAGATCCCACGAAGGTTTGGTGACAACTCTTCATTCCTAGAGGTTCGCGCGCAGGTATGGCGGAACGTGCACAGACGGGACCGGAATCGACCACTTAGTGCGACGGGCAGACAGGAAGAGAGCATAATTTGCGAAAGTTCCGCACTCGATCTTGTCACCGGGGCCTTCAGCGTGGCCTAGAAAAGCATTCCCAGCTGCATCCTGCCCTGCTAGCGCAAGTAAAATGCACCTTTCAACTAAAGAAACAAAAAAGCAACGGAAACTGTGCGCTTACATCTGTGGAATCACCACCTCCACTGTGCACACATGCCAAACCTGCCACCACAAGCTGCACGGGCGCATGTGTTTGCGTTTACTCTTCAGCATACTGTGCCGCTGTGCGCTCCAGGGCTCGTTCGCCAACTGTCAGTCACCGGGAAAACGCTCGTCGCAGGCCGAAAACAAGACAAAAACGGTGCTTATACTGAGATATGAAGGCCAACGTGTCGGCGAGATCGGAGCGATAGCTGCCGCTATTCGCACTTAATAATAACAAATGAAGAAATCAGCTGCATGAGCTGTGAAGCTGATTCCAGCGATATGCCGGAATCCGCTGCCGTTCGTAGTTGCAGATTAACCAAGTTTTATTTTTGACGTATTTTAATGATTGGTTTAGGTCTCAGCGTAACGATTTAGGGAGAGGTGTCGGGCAATTATAGAAATTCAAATATCGTGGTTCAGATGATCGATTTCGTTTTGAATCAATAAATATATACCTAAACCAATTTTTTCATCGCGATTCTGTGCAGTGATTCCTTCGAGACTAAGGAAGAATATATCGGCTTACCCGTCATCAATCCGAAATGCGAACTGAATAGCAAGAGTGCTTAGCAAGGAAATCGGCTGCGCTTAATATTGCTTCACCTAATTCATTTGAAAATACTCGAAGAACTAATACGGAGTGATACTTACTGAGACAATCATTGCCATCAATGAGTTTATAAACTCATTGATGGCAATGATTGTCTCAGTAAGTAATAATTTAGCCATTTTTTGTGTTCCACGAAACAATAGCAGATGAAGCTGATATATTTCCAAAGACTAGTGCTTGTGCCAACGTCTTTTAAGGGCGAAGCACCTTAGGGTCTCGGCTTGTCGTGTCGTCGTCATGGTCCATCATAAACGTGCATGCGCCACTAAAATTGGTTGAATCCCACTACTCGCCACCGGTCCATACAATGCATATTATGTTGCAACTTCCGAAGAAGAAGTTGCTAAGTTCACGTGTGGCTCGATGGCTCGAGACACGTTCAGCTTTGCCCTAACATATCGTACTTGTATAGCGCAGCTCAGTTTGAGCAAGAGGAAAAGAGTCAACAGCGTAGAAGGAAACACAGACAACAGGATGAGCGCTAAACTTCCAACTTTTATTTATTGCATGACCCTACAGCCCATTACATGGCTCACCTCACAGCCCATGTGACACCGCAAACCTGACCAAAAAACTAAGCATGTGGCGCAGCACACGTGACCAAAAGACTCAGTTTACGCAGATATCCCGTTAACAATTCTACGTCTACACTTCACCGTACGCGCTCAAGAAAATCGATCTCTTTTCTGGATAAGGCTATAGATGGCGTGCTTACACACAGTTTAACACATTTCGCAATTGAATTCGCCTCAATGATTTCACGTGTCAACTGATAACGACTGCGGCCCAAGACGACGCAACGGTCAAACAATGGAGTGCATGCACACGTCTTACAATGCATAGCCAGGAAACTACCTGAAGAAACCTTGTTTTTTACATTGTAACTGGTATAGACCAGATCACGCCCTATCTCGCACCCAGGCGCCTAGGCCCTCGGCAGCATACTCTCGCACCCGGATGCCGTGTTTGTTTTGAACTGCCAAGGCGTGTATCTGATACATGGCAAGTGGCCTTAAAATACGAGAACGCGCCTATTCACGCCGCTCACGCTTACAAGGAGTCGTCTGGGCACCACTGCGCCGTCTTTGGATGCGAAAAGAATCAGCGCAAGAAGAAGATATCACTCAGCACTGTCTGTGAAAATGACAACACACATGGGAATCGTGCCGGTGTATAGTGTTTTCAGATTGCACAGATTTCCATCCGCAACGAAAAACGCCGAGCTCCGCCGCCAGTGGATAACTGCAATCAACAGGAGAAACTACGAGCCCAGTAAAAGTGTACGAGTAAGTACACTTACAGCGTGTATTCAAGCGTGACGCCAGTTATTTCGCTTCACAGCAGTAATTTGCGTGCAGTACGCCTGTAGTATGCGGCCCCAAAACATTGCCGTACTCCTTCGCAGGCCGCAGGCCAATAATAGCAGATTACGACTCCCGCGTGCACGCGAACTGCGCACGTTTAGTACAGATATAACGGCGTACTATCGCGATGCAAAGAAACGTGAACAGCGGGAATCGTGGCTCTCGACTCAGTCGAACTGCGACATGCCTTAATTGTCGCTAGGCCAATCTGGGATTTCAGCCGGCGTCACAGTAGCGCTATAAAATTTTGCTCCGACTGACACTTTCGCACCGCGTGCGTGTTCCGAGTGCCAGGAATGACTGGCAAATGATAACCACATGCGTTGCATGAGCGGAAGCCGGAGCGGGATTCTAGCGCTACGGTGACGCCGGCTGAAAGGACAAGTTTTGCCTAGCGATAGTCAAGGGATGTCGCAGTTCGACTGAGTCGAAAGCCACGCTTTCCGCTGTTCACGTTTCTTTGCATCACGATAGTACGTACCTGATAAAGTTGCTTCCGCAGTCTGCAATGCACGTGCTGTAGACATTTCGAACTGTCGAGGAAGGTCTTCTCGACGTTTCACAAGAAAACAGCATACATTACCAGGAGAAGAAAAGCGCGGAACATGCTTAGAGCCGGACTCGGTTTGCGAAATTTCGCGTTTGAATTGCGGAGCGTCTGCTAGCCTTGCTCGCCGCGCTTGCGGCAGATGGCGCGACGTGCTGCCGAGGTATGGCGGCACACAGTGAACTCGCTGTGTTCTGGTGTATAGCGCAGCTCAAACTAAGCTGCGCTATACCAGTACGATATGATAATGCACCAACTTGCCCAATCTCACTCTAAAACTTTTCACGCGTAGTAAGCGTGAAACGCACTCCTCGGCGTCGTAAAATACGTTTTGAGCACCATTTGCTCAAAATATGCGTGGTTTTCCTCCGCCCAAGCGTGACGCCGGTCGAGGAAACGTGCATTTGCTTTATTTTACGCGCGATGGGGGGATTCTATGCGTGAGAACCGGAAAGCTCACGCTGAGCAAAAGTTCGCGCCGCGGATCGCATTTCTCCTCGTCACGCGTATATATATCCTGATACAATCGCCAAGGCACCCGTGCAACGTCGCCGTTACGCGCTTCTGATTGGCTGCTGTGACTTGTGCCTCCTTTCATTTATTTTTGTTTTCAACGCGAGCGCTTTGAAAGGTGGCGCTCGCTTCAGTATATAGTTTTGGCGGGAAACGGGGTTAGAGCCGTTGGAGCCATTGACTCAGCAGGTACATTGTGCGTCGTCTCTGCCAGGTGTCTGCTTGGCCTTCGAGTGTATACTGTGCGGTGGGCTCGCTTTGTGTGGTTGAGAAAAGTGGTGAAGAAGGAACAGCTTCATGAATAACTTGACTTTGATTGACCTGCGTGGTGTGCAGCGCGGTAGATGCAAGAACACCGAATGCGACTGCCCGGAATCCTCGCGCGACACGGCGCCACTCTGTGCCAACTGCGTACTATGGGCACTGGCCTGCCATTCACGACCGCTTGGAATACCTGGGTAAGCAAATTAATTTGAAATGTCTTGGCTCATTATATATTTTGCATCTATTTTCCGAACAGTGACGTTCTTGGCGTATTCTGTAGACCTTCCTATTGATCTCCGAACTTCATATTAATGTCAAGCCAAGTTCTCTGCGTACGATACTCACGGATTGAAACGCGACAACTTAGGGCTAAGTAATTCACGTACTTCCGTTTCTAACATCTCGATTTCTTGTCATAGCGGCGTATTTTGACTCGAATGCTTACATCAGATCCAGCATTATCTTTAGATGCCGGATTCTTAGCGACATGACATGGTTACCTTGAGTAATTGCTTATGGAAGTCGTTGTAGTAAAGAAAGTGATGTCGCTTTTCAGTCCGAGAGTACTGTAGCTTCTGTTTCACTCGCGTCGTGTGATCGACGGGGAACGATGACAAGAAAGAAGGAAGGAGACTTGCTCTCGTTGCCGTGGCTGTGAGCCGTTTCTCCTTCGCCGCCGGGTTTCCAACGGTCTCAGCGTCTGGCGCTCGAAAGCTTTGGCTAGTTTGGCTAGTCGGCGCCAAATCAGCCAAATTTCACGGCTGCGTTGCGGTTCACGGCGGTGGCCGTTTTCGGGCGAGGAGGCGCAACGCCAGTAAAGGGGCCGGCTGGCGCCTCGCGCGGTGGGTGAACAGCGCCTGCTTCCTCCGTGCTCCGCAAAGCGCCTCGAAAATGGCGAAAAATATATTGTATACTGTAAATTCACACAGTCGATGCGTACATTACGAAGCGTTAAAATTGTGCTACATCCTATAAAACACAACCGCGTTAAGGCCACAATAAAACTGTGCGTTTGTGCTGCACATCTCGACTGAAGTTCGCTTGTTGTATGTGCGTGCGCAACACATGAGTCTATAACTATTATATGGAAGCCGCTATTGCCAAGAGATCGTACTGGGTACAGACGATATATTTATGTCGCAATCTAACATTATATGGTAAGATACAAATGCGTCACCTACAGGAACTTCAGGCTGCTGGGTGAAGTCTCAGTTGTGTGCAGTTATTTGCTTTACCGTGAGGAAGCATCAATACTTTACCGTACGGTGCAGTACGTTGAGCCAGTGCTTCTGCGGCGGTAATGTTAGCTGTCGTGGCAGCAAGGATGGAGCTCTGTTGCGGTCATGTCGTGATCTTATAGCAAACTTATATGGAATTACAGAAAGGCTGTTTTTTTCTAAGCGGCTCAAGCACAGCAAACGTGTTAAAATAGTCAATTTGGACGTGCAACTTTCACTGTAAGAGCACAAAATTGTCGCGAATACAAAAAGGAAGTGCTTTGTATGGTACTCAGTTGTGTAGTTAATAGCTCATCTTTTGAATGCTGTTTCTGAAATTAGCAGCGAATGCTTTATTGGTACAGCGAAATGCCGTCACTATGATCCCCCCGTTTCACGGTTCTTTTTTTATTTTTACAGCGCTGAGTGCCTGTTCTGTCGATATGTGCATCTAAATACCACACATTTCTTAATTGAGATTCTCTGGGCGACCGTCCTTGCGATAGGAACCACGTTTTTGCTTTTCTGGAATGTCATCAACTTTTCTTTAATACAATTTTTTTTTTAATTTATTGATCGCCGGTGTACACCTTATACTTGACTGTACGACTTCAAAACTCGTTTGTACTGTTCTTGCTGGCCCCCAATGCCCGTATAACGAAACCAACAAAAAGCCACGAAGTTTTGCTGATTGTGCGCTGTATTCTGTGTTCGTGAAGTTTAATTCCAGGTTTTCTCTTTCAGCTTGCCTTCGAAAGTAAATTGAGATTTTCAAGCACGGTCGAGGAGAATGTCAGACGCCTAAGGAAAATTCTACCTGCAGTGGCAACACTGGCATCCTTAGCGGACCCATCGTACAGAGAGGTCGACGTGTACTTGCGGCCAAGGCTCGCGAAAATGGCCCTAATTTCAGAGGTGAGTGAGATATTTTGTAAGAGCCAAGTTTCAGAGACAATTCAAAGCATCTTTATTCTTCTAACACTACTCAGTTTTGAGCCGGGCATGAGAAGATTTAATGCCGCAATCGCAATGTGAGCTTTGCCGACAAAATCGTTTTCATGAATTTGTAGTTCTGTACGAAGTGAAATTTTACAACTGTCCATTCCATCAGGTACCAATTTAATTTCTCTTTTTTTTATCTTTGCCAGGTTTCATCCGTAGACATTGTTGGCCGTGCATTGTGTGGGGTGACGGGAAGGAGCTGGCATGCGGCAAAGAGCCAAGCGAAATCCTGAAGCTGGAACCAGACACGTCGCTGGAAAAAAGCATTGGTGCTTTGTTTGCGTGTGTACTACGTAAAGGACCTTGCGTATCCGGCTGCTTTTGGCAGTTGCTTGGCTTCGTTCAAGCAGTCGTGAACTGTGCGGTACCGAAGAAATTCCATGGGCGGAGAAAATGGTGAAGGATTTGTTTACTAAACTACACTTCGTTTCAGTTATGTACAGAGCACAGTTCGCGTGCCGCTCAAAGCGACATCAAAAGTTCATCTTGTGCCTATTTTATAGTTCCTGTGTGTGTTATTTTCTTGGATTGCTCTTCTATAGAGAGAAGCGTTCTTGTAAGTAAGTGAAAATAAAAAGTTTTACTCAAGTTTAAGATTCTTGTAAATGTTTCGTTCTATTTAACTCTTTATCTTTGATTTAAACTCTCAAGCCTCGGAGCACTCCGTACTAAATCCCTCCCTTAATTTTTTTAATGACCGTGTACATAAACAATCGCGCTGAAAGAATGTAGATCAGTGGCTTAATTGTAGGATTCGCCAGATGCACTTGTGCAAGATGCTTTATGAAAGTTTGTCCTGCACTGGCTTCCATGGCGTTTGGATTTGTGACTAGCGAAGTTTAAGGAACAATCTGCCAACTCTACTCATTTTTGAACGGTCCACAACGAAGATCTAACGCCCCAATCGCAATGTAAGGCCTTTCGATCAGTGACTGGAGGCCTTCCTAATGCTTAGTAAAGGTGTAAGAGAGGATTTTTATTTACTTGATGCGGGATTCTCCTGCTCTATAAGATGTGTTTCTGACCGTCAGAAAGTGTTTAAAAATGAAGCTGAAAGAAGATAATCTTTGGAGTGCTTTATTTGTTATTGGTTGGCACCTGCTTGGAGGGTAAATGTACTGGTTTCCCAGCATAAAATAGCTAATTACAAAAATCAAATTTCAGCTTTCATCCCGCATATGTGTTGACTATAGAACATTCCACTGCGACAGCACAACATGAGCTTGCTAGCTGCACCGTAAATACAGAGCGCACTGCCGATCTTGAGCTGTGTGCAGACACCCAACATGTGCCGTCGGGTCCAACATGGAAAGGGTAGCCAGTGAATTAATGAAAGATTGTCTCTTATTTCTTGCTTACTGCCTGTACTGTAAACCGTATTCCGTAATTATATTCCGGCTAGCAAGCTCATTTCAGGCTGTCCCAGTGTAGCATTCTAGAGTTTGGACATGTGCAAGATGAAAGTGAGAGTTGATTTTCGCAATTAGCTAATTAATGCCAAGCATCAGTATATCTACCGTCCAAGCCGGCGCCAAGCCCATACAGCACAATAAATATCTTCTTCCAGCTTTCATTTTACATGATTTCTAACGGCCGGAAAGGCATCTGAAGGAGCAGGAGAATGCCGCATTAAGTAAGTAAAACTCCTCTCTTACACCTTTTCTAAGCGTGAGAAAGGTCGCCAGTCACGGCTAGCAAGCGTGGTTTGCTTAGCGTGAAAGTGCACCACGCTTAGAACAAGCGTGCAAAAAATCGCGTCCACTCACGCTTGGCAAGCGTTATTCAACCCGCGAATCACGCTTAGGAAGCGTGATTTTCAGCGTGACAGCACATCACGCTTAGACCAAGCGTGCAAAAAAATCCCCCCCCCACTCACGCTTGCTACGCGTGAAAAGATTTAGAGTATACTTGTCAGCTTTGCCCGTTTGACCAGCAGGTTAAGGATGAGTTTTCTAAGGCCAGCCAATCACGTTGACGAGACGTCAATAGAGCTTCTAATCAGAGCCGACCACTACTGGGAACTTGTGACAGGCCAAACGCAGTCCTTAAACCAAGGTTTAAGGGCAGTGGAAACAGTATTTGGCTCGACAGCTCACGGACCAGCGACAACCCACTTGACAGAGCTGTGCACGGAAGCCATGATTCTGAACGTACAAGCTGGCCATAGACACGACGCAATCGAAAGATTTTGGAATGTTGACTCCGTGCGAATGGAATCACCACAGAACGAGGACGATCATGTTCTGACTTATTTTAAGAAGACCGTCGACCAAGTGAATGGTCGCTATGAAGTAAGACTTTCGTGGAAGACGGGTATTCTACGCGATGACAACAAGGCCGCAGCACAAAGGCGGCTAAGTCAGATGAGAAGGAGGCTTCTTCGAAATTCTGAGTTACTGACAACGTATGACGCGGCCATCTCCAAGTACGCCAACGATGATATGGCCGAAGTGGTCGACGACACGGCAATCGCAAAAGGCCCAATATATTATATGCGTCACCACGCCGTGATCAAAGAAGACAGGTCAACGAAGACACGTGTCATCTTCGATGCTTCTTCACATACCCTGCTACCATCGCGTACCCTGCTACCATCGCAAAGCTGCAAGATTGCATCTATGTTGACGATAAAATCACTGGAGCCGACAACGTCGATGAAGCTATCAAGGCTCTGCTCAGAAACAACGAAAATCTTTGCTGGCGCTGCCATGAAACTTCATAAATGGGCATCAAACGAACAAGCTGTTCTCAAGCACGTGCAGTTGGAGCAAGGTTGTGAAGAGCTGCCCGTCAGTGAACCACTACGTGTTTTCAAGGTTCTTGGGTTGGTTTGGCATCCCCATACCGACAACCTATCATTTTCCCCTAGTCCTGTCCTCGGCTTTGTGAAATCCAGAATTGACACCAAGCGCTTTATACTGCAAGCAACCGCAAGACTGTACGACCCACTGGGATTTCTAACCCCGTTCACTATCAGAGCAAAGCTTTCCTTCCAGCGCATCCGTAAGCTCAACGTCGAGTGGGACACTGTTCTTCCGCCTTCACTCCTGAATGAATGGAAAAGGTGGTGTGATGAGCTCCCTATTCTCTACGGAATCGAGCTACCTTCTACCTGCACCATTTGGCACCACAGGTCAAGACAGCACGCTTCACGTGTTTGCTGATGCAAGCCCATCCGCTTACGGCGCAGTGGCCTACCTGTGTACCTTCGATAATCAAGAAGGATCTTATTCCACAATCATATTTTGCAAGGCTCGCATAGCCCCAATCAAAGAATTGACCCTGGCCAGATTAGAGCTTCTTGCTTGCTTAATCGCATCAAGACTGTACGAGCACGTCAATCGGTCCATCCCTAACTCCTTCAACAGCGTGTGCCTGTGGACAGACTCTATGATAGCGCTTCACTGGATAAGAGGCGACAGCCATCGTTGGAAGCAATTTGTACGAAATCGAGTGCACGAGATTCAAGCTGCTACAAACAAAGTGGTTGGAAACATTGCCCAGGGAAGGAAAACCCTGCATATATGATCACCAGAGGATCAAATGCTGAGCATCTCGCACCTTCGGAATTGATGTGGCATGGACCTTCATGACTACTTAAAGGCACCGAAATACTGGCCACAGCAAGTTGGAGTAACTTCGGACCTATCGATCAAAGGGGACAGAGAACAACGCCACATAGAAGTGCACGAAGCACTGACTACACTGACTTCGACATCCCAGTTAGCGCAACCAATCATTCCTGTCGCAAATTACAGTTCCATCAATCGTTTACACTGGACCACGGCCTGGGTCTTGCGATTCGTTAGCAAACTAAAGCATGACAGCAGTGCAACAGGATTTCTCGCATCCGACGAAATAGCTAGCGCTGAGATGTACTGGATCCGTTAAAGCATTGAGCTGGGCTAGTTGGTGTTGATTGACTGCTTCCATAATTGCTAGCGAACACGCACAAAGGACGACATAGAAAGTAACAGGACAAGCGCTAGACTTCAACTGATTTTTTAATCGACGTGAAGGGCACAATACATTTCTTTGCACCTAGCGCTTGTCCTGTTACTTTCTTTGTCGTCCTTTGTGCGTGTTCGCTAGCAATTATGGAAGTACTGGATCCGCCAAGTCCAAGCAGAAGCCTTTTCGGAAGAGATAAAGGCAATTCGAAGAGGCGAGCAGCCCTCCCCGACGTCACCTCTGCGCAATACCGGGACTTTCCTAGACGACACCGGAATTTTACGCGTGACAGGACGTCTTCACTAGAGTCAAAAACCTTATTCCGAGCGACACCCGGTCATTCTTCCGAAAAAGCATCGTTACTCGAAACTCATAGTTTCTCAGCATCATCGCAAACCCCTGCACGCTGGTGTACGAGACACGCTCGTCGGCTTACGGGAACAGTTTTGGATTCTGCAAGCACGACAGCTTGTGAAGAATGTAATGAAGAAATGCGTAGTGTGTCGTCGTCAACAGGCAGAATCATTTCAGGCAGAAACCCCTCCTTTACCTCCCGACAGAGTAAATGCAGCCGAACCATTTCAAGTTGTGGGGATTGACTTCGCCGGACCGTTATTAGTCAAGGTCACACGATCATTCAAGAAAGTGTACATAGCACTCTTCACCTGCGCGGTCGTAACAGCTATGCATATCGAAGTGGTTGAAGACATGTCTGCTTCCAGCTTTCTGCACGCCTTTCGCCACTTCGTGTCCCCAAGAGGATTTCCTGCGACCGTATACTCCGACAACGCTCTCACGTTCAAACGAAGCAAGAAAGAACTGCTCAACCTCTGGAAAAGCATACGGTCGGAAGAAGTCGCGAATACCTTTGCAAATAGCAAGATTGAATGGAAGTTTATCGTCGAGCGAGCACCGTGGCGGGGAGGATTCTATGAACGTCTAGTCAGACCCGTCAAGCTAGCCTTGAAGAAAACCGTCGGACAGCATAGCCTCGCGAAGGAAGAACTTGTCACGACTCTAACGGAAGTTGAGGCCGTGCTAAAGTCCAGGTCGATCACGTACATTTACAGTGACGTCCGAGATCCGGTACCCCTCACACCGGCGTACTTCATCACAGGAAAACGGTTGGTGTCGATTCCAAGCCCGAAGTCCTCCGAGCTGCCCCCCAGTGTCAACAAACCAACTGAACCAATTATGGTAGCACAGACAGAGCAATCTAGAAGATTTTTGGCAACGATGGGCAAAAGAATACCTTCAAGAACTACGATCATCCCGTCAGCACAAGCCAACTGCGGTAGTAAACATTGGAGACGTCTTACTTCTTGAAGACAGCCTGCAACCGCGCCAACTGTGGAAGCTAGACAGAGTGACCGAAGTCCGCGCTGATCGCGATGAAAAAATAAGGTCATGTACTATCAGACTTGCAGACGGAACGCATCTCTAACAACCTACCAAGTTGCTCTACCCATTGGAAGTTCACCAGCTTTCATGAACTCTGCTTTGCGCGGGGCAGGTTGTTGCAACTTCCCAGAAGAAGTTGCTACGTTCACGCGCGGCTCGGTGCCTCGAGACACGTTCAGCTTTGCCCGTTTGACCATCAGGTCAAGCATGAGTTTTCTGCCGTATTAAAGCCTTTAAGTTCTCTACCGAAGGCGTTTGTCTCTTCATATTATGAGTTAAGGGTTCGTCGTGACTGCCTAAAACATTATGTTTGACTTAGCAGCGATGCCAGAATCCCCGACGAAATTTACCAAGGCGCTCAAGTTTTTTATCTAAAGCCAGAGACACAAACCTGTACCCCTACGGTAAAGTAATCTATTTGAAACACTTCTTGTTGAAACATATCTGCAAACTGATGGTGGGTTAGTGCAGTGCACGCGTACCGGTGGCGAGTAAAGCAATAAAGAGTAAAGATTTTGCTGTGGGAAACATCGGCGCAAACTGCATTCTTTGGCTCTCCTCAGATGTCACATTAGTGGAGCTGAAACACCCTTCCGTAAATGCCACTTCGCCAATATTTTTTACATCGTTTATTTATACATATGATGCTTAATCCAAGCAGTTCAGAGTATATCACACTATAGGAAGGCTGAATCCGGTTGATTATTTCCTGGAAAGGTCAGCTGCAGCTTCATTCATACCAATAAGAGTGTTTACCATGCATTTCCTTACCGCAATCCAGTGTTATCGTCTAGTGTAATTCTTTGTTATACTCGCACCAACATGCGCTCCCACATTTTCTTCGGACACAGGACGAGCTTCAACAGTCAAAACAGCGCAAAAGGCCCAGCCATGTCTCGATGGTTCACAACGTGCGCACTATTGGTAAGCATTGACTCCTGCGCCACAACGATTTTCGTCGTGCGATGGGAACGAAAAAAAAAAGTTTGTTGAGCCATTGCTTTTTGTGGAGTTTCTCAAAACAGTAAGCTCGAGTGCACACCTCGTTCACTGAAGCACGCTTATTTAAGTCGAGATTTGTCATCTTCAGAAATAGTTTTTCGTGGTGTGGCACATGAAGTTCCTTCTGGATGCCACATTGAGAAAAGCTATACTGTTACAAGATCTCATGCGTGCGTGCCGTGAGTCCATCGACGTAAAAGAATGGTTCTGATCCCGGGGGTTTAAACGCCTTCGAAACTTTAACGCGAAAGTGTTTTATGCCGAAGTCCACCGAGACTTCAGTGACGTATTTACGTCACGGAAATGACATCTAAGAAATCTACACGATCAGGTCGCAAAGAAAAAAGGTGCCGTCAACGGGAGACGAACCCACGATCACTGGGTCTGCGACAGCAGCCCAGCAAGCTAATCACGGCGCCACGGTCACGCGCTTTAAAGGCCGTACAAACGCACCTTTTATATCTATCATTGTCCTCTCGCAGTACTCAATAAGGTTGAGAGCTCGACTAGTTGGTGACTGATCATTATACTGTATGGTGAAGTAGCGCACTTTTGAAAGGGACACGACACTCGCAACTGAATTTATTTGAGAAAAACGCGTCATATATATGCCCCCACGCGCCCCCCGAGGGACACAGAAAAGAACTAACAGTCAGTGCAAATTTATCAAAAACTTAGCAGTTGTTCCGAGTACGCATACAACCGATGAGCGAAGCTCCTTAGAAATGGGAAGCAAACGACTACGTACATTTTGAAACGGTTGGCGGCGTCGGCGCTTATATTCGGCCGCTCTAGCACGTACTGTAGGATCCTGTCTGCGTAACCTTTGTAGCTCCGCTCGCCGTGCTTTATCGCAGGACCCTGTTGCCGGGTTCATCTTGCTGCCGCTGCTCTGGCTTTGCGTTCCGCATCCTTGCCAAGCTACTTATCGTCTTCATCATATTCACGTTTACGTTTCTGAGGACGACTATCCATATTCTGTGAGGAGCTCTAACTAATCTCAAGTGGGTCCTTATTTTTTGTTATATATGTACAAAGATGGTTTTTGGTAAATTTTATTGTTGTTTATAAACGCGAACTGTTTTTGTGCCGCGTACCTTGTTTTTTGCGCAACGCGCGCCGAAGAGTGTTGCATGGCCCCATTAAGATAATGATCCGGAATGGCGGTCAAGTGATAATGGTACTCGACTGCTGACCCGCAATTGGAGGGATTAAATCCTGGCCACGGCGGCCGCATTTTCGATGGAGGCGAAAATGGTCGAGGACTGTCTGGTTAGATTTAGGTGCACGTTGAGAAACCCCAGGTGGTCTAAATTTCCGGAGTCCTCAACTACGACGCGTATCATAATAATATCGAGGTTTTGGGGATGTTAAGCCTCATAAATTATTACTAAAGATAATTGCCAATGAGCTCCCAGGATAATTCATCAAAAAAAATTAGGCAGATCCCAAGTACCATGGGAATCGATGTTATGCGAAGCATCCGGAGCTAAGGTGACTGGGTTGTAGTTTTTTTATTGAACGAAACGTTATGAAGTGACGCTGTATATATGTACAAATGTTGCACGCACAGACATGTTGAATACTCGCATATGTTTCATGTAACCGAGTTGTTTACAGTTGTGTAACGATGCCAACAGAAACATGGGTATCGCCAACACCAGAAGCCGTAAGCTCATATGTAGAGCTTGTGCTTGCACGGATGGTAGCCCTGCAGAGTGCTACGTAAACCAACTACAGTGGATGGCGCTTAAATATACAACTGACGTTAACCCGACATGACTCCTTCGTCATAGGAGTACGTATGTAATCTTTATAAAATTAGATAGCCAGCACTGCAACCAAAATATACAGGGTGTTTCAAGAAATGTGTCCAGTATTTTAAAAAAATCAGGAAAATGCGGTATTTGCTCGCTGTCTTCGAAGTTGTTTTTTCTGTAGCGGCAGGCATCTTAATATGGTTGAAGACATGATTTGGGATAGTAATTAAGAATGTTAAATTAATTAACTTTTTAATTAGTGGAGATAGGCGGTTAAGTCAAATGGGAGAATTGAAGTCCTTCATGCTAAGAAACCATTTCAGCTTTAAGATTTTGAAAAAAGTGGCCTCAATTAATTAGCGTGGCGTAATGAAATTCTCCAAAATTCAGCGGCGAAACCGAAACGCGGAAGAGCGCAACTGCCATATTCGTCTGCGACGTCCAGAATGAGTGAACGTCATTATATCAACCATCAACCGACCTCGTTGTGTAGGCGTGTGGGCTGCGCTTGCAGTAGTAGCAAGCATGACGCACATGCGTTAACGAACGGGGAAGAACTGCAGCTCTGTAACCGTTGTCTTGAACAGTGACGTCATTCTAGTCGTCTGCTTGTTGCGCTCATCGGTGCTTGGGTTTCGGTTTCGCCGGTGAATTTGCCTAAATTTCATTACGCCACAATAATTAATAGAGGCCGCTTTTTCGAAATCTCAAAGCTGAAATGGGTTCTTCGCATGAAGGACTTCAATTCTCCCATTTGACTTAACCGCCTTACTCCACTAATTAAAAAGTTAATTAATTTAACTTTCTTAATTACTATCCCAAATCATGTCTTGAACCATGTCAAGATGCCTGCCACTACAGAAAAAGCAAATGCGAAGACAGCGAGCAAATACCACATTTTCCTGATTTTAAAAAAATACAGGACACATTTCTTGAAACACCCTGCATACGTTTCCCCAACATTACGCCTACGTAGGGTATTCTTCCAAAAGCAGTTTCGACATCTGATGTGGCTCTGCGGTAGAATGCTTGATTGTCACACAGAATTCTTGGGTTCGATTCCTGCTGGGACTCTGATTTCTATTCTTTGTATTCGTCGCGTCAACGCCGCCGATGTCTGTTTTTCTTAACACTATCGCCTTTAAAGTGTCAACGCCGCCGATGTCAGTTTCTTCTAACGCTCTCGCATTTAAATTACCAATGCCTGTTCTCGCCGTTCCTGGGCAGATAAAAATTGTCAAAGTCCAGTGGCGCATACCCGCATTCCGCGGCCCGTGGTATACGGGTATGAGCCACACGTGTCTGGAGAAATGAGTTTGACGACGTACGCGACGGGATTTTCACGTTATTCATGTCATGACCAGCCAGACATATTCGTCAATACCTCTTACCCTCCCATACAAATTTTGGTCTACCCCAAGTTAAGAAGGCCATCACGAGAGCGCCCAGACGTAGGCGGCTAGATAGATAGATAGATAGATAGATAGATACGTAGATAGAAACGCAAAAGTGCTTACAGTACGCAAAGAAATGCTTCGCATTTAAAATTTTTGAATCAGTTCACAGAAAGAGCAGACAGTTTTTTTCTTGGAAGCACCTGGGATTTTGGCGGTGCCTGATGGGACCTATCTCAACACCGCGCCTCTTTCCACGTGGCCACCAAAATCCGCTTCTTTAAAGAGACGAAACACGAAGTTAACTTCAAGGGACACACCAGTGCGCATGAACACCGACGTGCTAATGCCACTAGCAGACGCCTAAATGAAGGTTGAGGGTGGCTTCCAGATTTCCAACAATTTTCCCTATTTTTTAAAGACCCTAGATGGTATTAGCTAAGCAGGTGAGTGTGTGTACAATAATAAATATATACGACTCTGGCAACAGTATTCCTTTATGTGACTTTACACTTCATACACTGCGTAGGAGTCTCGATGGACAGGTGATAGTGGCAATGTTGTGGAAAGGCGGTTCTAGTCGCATGCTAGAAAATGGAGGCATCAAAATGCTTTTAGTACGAGCATAAGCGTGCGCAGGGTTCCCCTTCAGGGGGGGCGAAGGTTCGTCACAGCGCCCCCCCCCCCCCCTCCCTATCATGTCAATGTATGGGGCTTACTTTGCGCCCCCTCCTCCGGCCCCTCTCCCTATTATGTCAATGTATGGGGCTGACTTTGCCCCCCTCTCGCTCCCTTTGCCCCCCCCCCCCGTGCGCACGTCTATGTGTACGAGCACATGGGCGAGTAATTTTGAGGTGCATGGCCCGTGCCAAAACATGCGTGCCGCAGGTATAAAACAACAGGTATAAATAAATACCTTTGAGGAACCTTTAAGGAAGATCATAGGCTTCAATGGGTCATCCTAAACGACTCTAACAGAACACGTCAATATCGTTTTCTGAAAACCAGATAGACAAAGAGGGATAAAAAGTGAGAGAAACGCATGGAGGTCAACCGGAATTGTAACATCCGCTTTGCTTCCTCACACTTTGGGGGGAGAAGGAAGCGGAAGTAAGCGAGCTCTGTTTCACAGGCTACCGTGCGATCGCTTCGCGCATCTGAAAATGAGATGGCTAATGTGCATAGGAAGGGAATAATGCGTGGCTGAAGTGCGGCTCTTTTTCTGAATCATCAAACACTCGCTCGAATGTGATAGATGTCACAACCTTTACATCCCCGTGCCGCGTATACATCCAATATACTGGAGAACTTGTGCGATGAATAGATAGTTGAACTTGTGAACCCTTTAGGAATGGTAAAAACTTAAAACAACAATGTTGAAATTGAAATAAAGACGTAAAAATTGGGGGACCCTTAAGCTTTGTCTTTAAGAGTTGAACGCGATAGCGATATCCTGTCCCTAAGTGCGCACTTTAACCACTTAATGCATACTAGCAATGCACCAACTACGTGGTGTTAAGGGAATACGCGGAGTAACGTGTGTGCCTTTTGTAATGGGTGGCCGGCTTTAAACCACGAAGTCGTTATGATAGTCACATGTTCTCACGCCCGATGGCAATATACGCTTGTAACCACGCAATATTATTGCGATATTACATGTTATATTGCGACGCCTATATACAGGATGCGTGTGTTTGTGAAGCATGGACGTTGTTTTCATTGCATTTCCAAGCAGAGGAAGTTCTTTTCACTGCATTTCAACGCAGAGGCGTGGCTGTGTGGTAGAACACCTGCTTGCCACGCAGACGGTCTGGGTTGCGATTCTGATTCGGACCCGAAAATTTTTATTATTTATTTTATTTGCATCTTTCTCGATTTTTCGGTCACGGACGGACAGACAGACAGACAAGGAACTTTCTTAAGGTCCTGAGGAGCCAGCCAGTGCAGTACCTACAGAGGACCCCTGGCTTGCTGTCGGCTAATCCCATGTTGGAGCCGGGAGGCCAGGCGTCTCCGCTCTCTCACGGGCCCTCTGGACAGCCTTAGACTGGTCTTCCAATTTTGAGCTCGTGAATGGCTTTCTCCCAGTCGTCGCTGTTGTTGAAGTCCTCTAACACAGGGCACTGCCATAGCATGTGGGCTAAAGTACAAAAATCTTCCCCGCCAATCCGGGCAATGAGGATCTATCTCTGTGTGGAGCCTGCTAAGGAAACCTCTCGATGGGTACGAACTATCGAGAGGTCACGGACAAGATGATGATTTTTCGCTCACAACCAATGACGCCGACGCCGACAGCCGACGCCGCTGCCGGAATTTCTGCGAAACGAGCTCTTTAACGCTATCGCGTTAAAAGGACGTACGTACTGTGATTTCAAGGTTCGCAGCGTTTCGCAACTGTAGAAACTTTCAAATCTCTAGCTGGATAAACGAATGGAAAGCAAACATTCAAGCACGCGGCTCTATGGTAGTTGTAAGCTATGTTGAAATGAAATAAACACTTAAAAACGTGCGTACTGCGATTTCAAGGTTGGCCAGCGTTTCGTAACTGCAGAAGATTTCAAATCTCTAGCTGACTATCACGAATGGAAAGCATACATTCAAACACGGGGCTCTATGGCAGTTGTAAGCTTGTAACTATAGTTACGTCGCATGTGCATTATGTCCACTGCTCGTTTGCACAACGACGTAAAGGCAGCATCGTGCGCTTTTCAAATCAGTCATTTTTGAAAACATTAACTGTCTCCCCACTGCAAATAACTTCCAATCGGTATGGACGTGAATTCAAATTGACACAATGAAAATTATGAACCAAATGCGCACGCTCACCTGTTGTTCTTTGGGGGGCCGGCAACATCCGTCCGGGACTTTTTCTGGAAATAGTTGGTCAACAGTGCACGATGCACCAACAACGCGAGTCGTAAAACATCGCGGCACACAAGCACACAGCGAGCGAGCACCATGAAACGGACGAACGCAGTTGGCCAGCGCACGCTTCGCGAATGCCAGACACGAAACTTTCTAACGGATTTCGAAGCCGGCGGCGCCAGCAAGGTCATGGAAAGCGCCCATCCCACCGGCGATGAGGTTGGTGCCGGCAGAGAGGGGGGTTGAAGAGTGTTGGGACTCGGGCAGAGTTGCCAGTTACGCTTGTCATTAGCGGATTTTGGGCGTCTTTTTTCGCCGAGTCGCTTGCCGCGTTTTCTTGGGCTTATTTCCATTTTTACAGCAAATATAGTTTTTTTAGGGATCATTACGTTCACCAATGCATGTTTGCGTTCATTAAAGGCCAACTGCAACGAAATTGTGAACACCTCAAAAAGCCGATTTATAGGCAGCCCAGCTGGAGAAAATGCTACCTACCAAATTTCACCTTCGAAATGCAAGTGGTTACCTAAGAAAAAACCACGCCAACAAAGCAAATTTTTATACCGAAACTAGAAAAAACGACGCCATTACAGCTCGCCGGAAGTGACGTTGACAGCAGCCCGACGACAGACCGACCGATGCAGGCGAATCGTCTGCTCTGCGCTCCGAAGTATGCGCTTCGCGGCCGCGCCCCAGAGTTTTGTCTTCAGATGGTAACGAAGAAATTAACTATTCAAAAACATGCGCCGGGAAGGAAACACGGATACATAATCACCAAAGTTCGTTTAAGCGTTTGTCTAAATAACGGCTGCCCGCTTCGCGCCTACCGTCTCGTCCTGCTGTCTTGGAGAACTTGCTGGTTTACAATAAATGATGCTGCTGGTTTACGCTTCGGGTATTCTCGCTTCGTTGATAGACTACCGATGGTAAGACGGCGTTGTTTTCGATACCGAAACTCGGTCTGGCACTCTCCCATGTCTAACGAAAACGTCCGTGCATTTCTGTAAACACTGGTGTGACTGCGCCCGAAGCTTTTGCATTAAACCACTAACGTAGCACAATTCCTTTTCTTAAAATACATTCATGTGCTGGAATTGCTTTGAACCGAGCACGACTACATTTATATCAAACTTCACTGCTGTGACTACTCGCAATGAGAAGCGGTCCGATCAGCTTTCAGTGATGTGATTGACCAAAGCAATTTTGGCGCAGCTTCTGGAGCAACTAAAATCTCACTTTGGAGCAGCTTAACAACCATTTGGAGCAGTTACTTGCCGCACATTTCCGGACGCAAATGTTTGTCTCTATGCTGCAGCTATTGCAACACATGTCAAACGAAATCCATTTGCACACATCTTCATTTGCATTACTCCTAAACATGAAATTAGGACACTGCTCTTCGCTTTTCTGTAGACATCCGCAAGTCTATTAAGTCCGGTCAGCCTTCTGTGTTTCTCTTCGGCTTTCTCTTTCTTTCTTTTTCTCTTTTTCCGTTTTTTCTATCTTTTTTTTCTACCTTTATTTTTATTTCAATCTTTCTTCCAATTTTTCCCTTTCTCTCTCTTTCTATTTCTCGCTTGCTTCCTCTTTTCTGAGCAGGGCATTGGTTCGGGCTAGTTGGTAATCCATACTTACAAATTTTATAGCGCGGAACTTCCTACACAGGGGACAAAGAAACAGAGAAACGCGACAGGCACAGGCGCTTACTTCCAACTAATGTTTAATATCAGAACTCGGAAATATATACAAAGATAAAGAAGGAACAACCAGCTGCACGCTATCACCTGATCAAAAGAACACGAGTGCATTACACTGAATTTTTTACCAGATGCCATCAAGGAAACGTATTTCTCTTGGGGATAAGAGAAGGGATGGTGCGCTCACACACTCGTAATCGCTGCAGTTCATTGCTGCAGCTTCTATTATCTCACGCGTGCACCGGTCCTTGTCTCTGAACAACACTACAGTATTACCAAAGTATGGTGTGCATCCGCAATCCTGGCAATGTTGCGCCAGGTGCCCTTGTCCTCGTTTCGCCCCGTTACCGCTGTGCTCCCTTAAGCGGTTGTTTAGGCATCGTTACGTCTGTCCGATGTTCCTCTTTTCTATTTTTATACGTGGTTTTGCCTGCGTTACGGCATGCGACGACAGCATACGTCAGCCAGGGTCCCTAAAGTTATCGGCACTTAAAAGAATCTGATCATGTTTGTGCTTTTAGTACAACCTAGGCCTTCATTGTGTGGTGGAGTGTCTTCTGTCGTGCTTTATGTACAGAATCGTTAGGGTCCTGGTTAATGGGTGGTTAATGATGAAGAAAGTTTAGTAACTGGTCCTTTGTTCCCGTTATTTAATGTGTGCTCGACAAAATCTACTGTGATGGGAAGGGGGGAGTGCGTATTTACATTTGAGAAGCTGTTTGACATGTACATTTGCCGAGGTCGAGAAGCCCAGCCAAGATATACCGGAATACTGGGACACCATGCTTTCTCAGCAAAGTGACAGTCACGGTATAGCACGTGGTATTGTTGATAAATTAAGTCTGCCCATTGTATCGCGTTAAAGCACAGACACCCTGCACGAGATAATTTATCAGCACAAATAGCTCTAAAAATTAAACAAAAAAAATAAATGGTTGGTGCTACATGCACGTACTCAATTACTGTAATTAATACAGTCAGTCAAGTAAGACTGTCGTCCAAGACCAACTCTATCGTTATTCAGGGCCGTAACCAGGAATTTTGTTCGGGGGGTGTTTAAGTGCACTGTAAACAGAAATTAGCCCATATGGGCGTTTTTAGGAGGTGATATGCCCTTTTTCCACCCAAGCCCAAGATACCAACTCCCTGCGAAGGGGGTAAAATGGGCTAAAACCGCTATTTTACCCTTGATTATCAAAAATGAGAAAATATGGGAGTTTAACCGATGTAAATTGGGAGTAACCGAAAAAAAATATTGACGCGGGGCAGAAGGGTGTATTCAAATACGCCCATTTGGTCAAGAACTAATAAGCAAGCAGAATCGTTCTCAGCCTCAGCGTCAACTTCTCAAAAGTTGCTTCAACCGGCAAGTTTTAAATAACCCGCGCAGCGCCAACGCTCTTCTTTTTCGTTCGTGAGAAGCGCGCCTTTGGACTCCGGTGTATGCCGAACCGCCGAACTACACGCACAGCAGAGGAACACGTCGGAGCGCGGGAAGGGTGCGTCGTTCCGTTCGTTGAGGCAGCCATTTTGAACGCCGGCGGTTGTGCAGTGCGATTCATACGAAGTCGTCGGTGTTATCCACAATTTTGAAGCCGAGGACACATGGTAAGTTAAGTTATTCTGAATGAACTTGTGCGTTATTAACACGATAGCGTTAAAGAGCTCGTTTCGCAGAAATTTCGGCGTCGGCGGTTGTGAGCGAAAAATCATCATCTTGTCCGTGACCGAAACATCGAGAAAGATGCAAGTAAAATAAATAATAAAAATTTTTGGGTCCGAGTGAGGATCGAACCCGGGTCGTCTGCGTGGCAAGCAGGTGTCCTACCACACAGCCATGCCTCTGCTTGGATATACTGCGAAAATAACTTCCTCTGCTTGGAAATGCAGTGAAAATAACTTGCATGCTTCGCAAACGCAAGCGTCCTTTATATAGGCGTCGCAATATAACATGTAATATCCCAGAAAATTGCGTGGTACAAGCGTAAATTGCCATCGGGTGTCAGAATATGTGACTATCATAACGATTCCATAGTTTAAAGCCAGCCACCCATTACAAACGGCACACACCTTACTGCGCGTATTCCCTTAACACCACGTAGTGGGGGCATAGCAAGTTGGAAAACATTTCCCACATTTCCCGCGCATAATTTCTCCTGGTTTAAACCATACTACCCATTACGTAGTATGCACTAAGTGATTGAAGTACGCAGTAGGGACGGGATATCGCTATCGCGTTCAACTCTTAAAGGCGAAGCTTAAGGGTCCCCCAATTTTTTTTTTTTTTTTTTGGTGTGTGTGCGCGCTAGTGCAACTTAATCAGTTGTTGAAAAGCTCGCGGTGTAGTCAGCTTCGAGATGACGGAAATACTTGTTTCCTCCGTGACAGCAGGGCCGTAAGTAGAGGGGGTTGAGGGGGGATCTGACACCCCCCCCCCCCCCCGAAATGTTTTAATGCTTTAACTTTTCGGGTGATACTAAAGTATTTACACGCCTTCACATCGACCACCAGTCGCCAAAGTTAGCTGTTCTACCCAAAAACTACTCCCGAAAAAAAAAAAATCCTGGGTACGGCCCTGCGTGACAGTACGTGTTTTGTATTTTGGAAGCGAGTACTTTTAATAGCTGTGTGTGAGTGGAGGTGAAAATCAGGAATGCGTATAACTATACCTGCGATCGTGTGACCGTACAGCCGCCCATTTATTTAACTTGAACGCGCGAGCGTCGACCGCGCAGTCGATAAGCGCGTATAACGAAGCATGGCGGCGAAATGAACGAGAACACGCGCGTGTGCCTGCCTGATGAACATTCCTGTCCAGCTGCCTTCCCACCAGGCTGTTCCGGGAACCGCACTCTGGGACGCCGGGAATCGGCGCTTATTTTGACTCGGTCGTGGATGCTCGCGCGCTTAGGTTCAAAAAAATGGGCGGCTGTACATGCAAAGATAGCGCTGTAGGTAACGTATATGTGCAGTTCGATTGGCGAGGCCGCCGTGTGGTAATCGCAACTTCAGATCACCACGGGCATTGGATTGCTTTTTGTGTGTTGTTATTTTATGCTGTTAGCGCTCGGTGTTTCGTGCGACGGCGTGCAACACACGGCGAGAAAATTATCGCAAGCAGAGCGAGCGTAGTTAAGTTGCTGCAGCCTGCGACCACTCAGAATGCGTGCGGTTTCAATAATTTTCATCTCACTGAACTTGCCTATAAACGACAAGATGTATTTTTTTTCGCAATTTTCAGCTTTATTTTGTTTTTCTCCTCAAAGCGATGCGATAAGAGTAGGTGATACTTAGCTGCGATTTTAAACTTACGTTTAGGAGCATAGCGGACGAAAGGTAGGGAGGTCGCCTCGTCTGTTTGCAATTTACGTGTGCGCGCGTGGTTGTGCAACGATCAAATGAGCACGAATCAGCGATTCTTTGTTGCATGCAATGGCTGCATGGTGCATGTCGCCTACTAAGCCATCACTGTGCTGCCGGGTCCCATGCTGCTTCTTGTGCAGGCAGGGTACGTTTGAGACGCATTGCAAGTTGTACCAAACCAGCGAAGCGTTCAAAAACATCTTTATAAATTTCGTGAGCTCAGTGTAGCAGCCTAGGCAGTGCAATAAGCACTTGCAGTTGAATATTGCATGTTCTGTGTTTTTTACAGTCACAATTCGTAATTTGTGTTGTCTGTTTCACAATTACATTCATTTATTACAGGTTGGCATGCAACTAAATCACTGCATCAAATATAAATGGCTCTGAACAATGGCATCTTTCAGGAAAGAAGATGCATATTCATAGCCAGACACCAGTTTGCTTACAGCTGTTCCCTTTTTTGGGGAACTTTATGCATTAGTGGTACTGGTAAGTGCCTACTGACGCTTCTTTTCATTTCTATCAAGCTGTTGCCAGTTCTTGGAGGTAACTCATTGGTCACTGTGACTGCTTTTTATGTGTGTAGCAGCAAAAAAAAAAAACTGTGGGAGCTCAACAGGATCTATTTCTGTATAAGTACTGCGTACTGCTTTGTCACATTAAAGTACACAAACAAAATTTCGTGCCCAGCTCATGCTTATAGGTATGTGCACCACCAATAAAAAAAAACGCGGTGAAAGTGTTCTCAAGTTACATTATGCAATGTTTCCCCAGTCACGATATTATTGCAGAAGTGTGCTGTCTTCGAGATAGTGTTGCATGATTAAAGGCATTCAGCTAAGAAGCGAACATCGCGAGTGCTTTGATTGGCTCATTCACGGCTCTGCTTTTTCGAATAAATATTGTAGGCACCGTGGACAGCTTACTGGCGGCTTGAATTCACTGTACCATGTGGGGACGAAGCCGAAGAGTTGGTAAATTAGTCTGCAGTGGTGCCTGCTAAGTTGCTACCTCTTGCTTGATGTTCTCAGCTCTGTTATGTTATGATTAGTTACTACATATATTTTTATGTTTCAACACAAGTCGAACTTTGTAGGATTCAATTTATTGTTGCAACTCTTATTCAGCATGCTATCAAAGGATATCGGCACTTCGTAACAAAAGTGTTCAGCTTTGAGTGGAGCTAGTTTAGGCCCATTTTGAATACAGCTCAGTAGCATTAAGACAAACGACCAATATATAAATACAACATGAAGCATTAGCAAGTACGCTAAAAGTCCATTCCACTTAATTTGTGTATGAAGTGTAGCCGATTGCCACCATATGTTGTGACAGTACAATGGTTAGCATTTAATGTGGTAAAACTATTTGGTGTTTCGAACAACTCCAAAATTTTCAGATTTTCATCATTGGCGCTGAAATTTTCTATAGGTCCCCAAAAGACACCTTGAGCAAAATGTTTACAGCATATCTGTGTGGTGAAAAAAATATTGGAACCAGGTGACTGTTAGAGTATGCTAACAGTGGATGTAAAAAGAGTTGGCATCTTTTCTGCACAGTGTATGTATATGAATAGTGTATGTACACCTTAAAGCCAGTGAAGACTTCACACATCCTTGTGATTGGGAATAGGTTTTCCTGTACATAATTCCAACCTAGACTTGTGTCACAGTATGTAAGGAACAAAGAAGCTCATAGAAATATGTTCTTAATATGAAATAGTTAACCTATTCACTTTTATCAAGCATATCCGAATGCGTCCTAGCGTGAGTAAAGAGAAGAGGAATAGTGATTATTGACAAGGAAAAGCGAAGTGCATGTTAGGGTCGTGGTGCAAGCTTTTGAGTGACACTTAATTACCATGTATATGGTGATGTTCAAAGCTGCACATGGCCCTATCTGATGTCACAGTATTGTTTGTATAAGAACAAGTTGTTCTGCTCAATAAATTAGTTGCCTTTTTTGCTCCAGAACTGTTGCCGCTAGTGTGCATATGTTAATCTGGCGATCAGGATGGGACCCGTGTGACCTGGCCTGCTGGACAATACCCACAAGGATGCGGTGGCTTCACAAGGCCACCAGATGTGCTGCAATCACAATGCCAGCTAGGAACCGGAAAATTAAGCAGGTAACGTTTTAAATGCGAATGCATTTCTTAGTCGGGCTATGTCAGGCATCCGTTGTCCGGCGTTGTCCGCGGAGGAGGAGGAGGATAGGTTGAGGAGGTGTGCGCGCCGGCAGGTGTTATCTCTCCGCTCTCACTCCCTCTCCCATAGCAACAGCTGCGGGCGCGTGCGCTTATCCTCGCCCCTAGCAACCGGAGCAGGTGGTGTGGGCGGAGTAGCGGAGAGTGAGTGGAGAGGAGGAGCGCGCTCTGGTGTGTGAGGGCGCTCGCATCGCGGAAGCTCGGCGGAGCTCCCGCGTGTGTGGAGAGAGTGTAGCAGAGCGTAGGTGCAGTGCTTCGCCACTCCTTCTCTCGCCGTTCGCTCTCTCTCCTCCCTGCGCCCCACTCTCCCGTCCGCTCTCTCGCACGTATATATAAATGGAGTGAAGCGCGCGCGAAATGCGTTCGCATTTCCTCACGATTCCCTTCAGGGAGGTGGGGGCATTTTTTTTGTTTCTCTTGCGAAGTCATGTCCCAGTTTACAGATTAGATGAATTCGACTCTAAAGCCCAGAATATTGAATCCTATGTCGAGCGTCAGGGCAAATGACATAACTGAATAGAAGAAACTGTCCCTATTCTTAACAATGAAGGAAGGGATTGGTAATTTAAGGGCTTGTTTTGATTGTTAGACACAATATTAATGAGAAATAACGGATAATAATGCCAAGGAAAGGATTGGGATGTATTAGCAGTAACTGCAGTTTAAATGTGAAGAAAGAAAAGTGGACGAAAAGATAACTTGCCGCTGGCAGGGACCGAACCTACGACTTGGACCGAACCTACGAATTGCAAGGGACCGAACCTACGAATTGCAAGGTGGGGCAAAGGTAGGACATGTACAAGACATGTGCCAAATAAGCAGATATGAAGGCTAAATGCATGCAGTAATAAAATCACTGGAGGAGATGAATGCACTCTGCCAAATCGACACATCAGTGAAAACGGTTATGGGGTGACTGTTATTGGGAAGCGCTGTTACTTGTAATGCAGACTCACATGGGGCCACAGTGGCAGTTGTACCTGGAAGGGGTGTACAAAGTAAAGTGGAGCTCGGATTGTTTTAAGGACGTACGCAGGCAAGAAAATGGATGTTTTAGGGCAATGCATTGTAAATATGACCTGTAAAGCGCAGCCTGCTGTTTTGTCGATTGCTGTCAACGAACGTGAGTGCAAGTTATCTTTGCTACTGGGAAAAAGCTGGCTTCATAAGCTTCGGTTGAATTAAAGAATTGCTTTCGCAGTGCATCAAGGAGTAGGCAATCTGCATGTGAAGTTTTCAAGCGTCTTCTCTGAAATGCTGAGTGCTATCGAAAACTTCAAAACACAAAGCTTGTGCCACGATAGTTAGCACAGTGATCTGTCTAGTTCATATGGATCTATTGTGTCAATTAGCTCAGGAGGGAGTAAAGAAAAATGGTTGCATGTGAGTTCATGTTTACCTTTTCATCGTCCATACCTCTGTGCTACGGAAAGATGTCTTGGATTTATATTTAAATGCAGAATTGCCCTTCTATTCGAGTGCCAAGCTGCATGTTTTTGCAGCGTGAGTAGGGAGGGAGGCGAACAGGCAATGAAGGTTGAACAAAAGGAATGTGAATCGGATGAAAGACGGCTCACTGCTGTTAAGTCTTGCAGGCTTCTTCCATAGACTTTATGTATGTGCTGCTCTACCTATCCAGTCATGGCACCATCAACTCTCCTCTCCACATTCTTTCATATCTGTGTTATAAGTATGTCCCTGTGAGTGTTAGTACTTGTGGCAGAGGTGGCATACGCTTCAAATTGCATCATCTATGTGCCGTTAAAACCTATTGAACAGCTTGAGGACTGCAAGTATGTGCACACTGCCACCATGGCCATCAGTGGCAAAGGCGAGCACACTCTAAGTGAAACATGAGTTAATCGAGTTCTGCTAAATTTCAAACCTTTGTTTTTTTTACTGGGGATGCCATTAGTAAAAAGCATTAAACATTTGTGTGTGAAATGTTTGCTGGCCCACATCACAATCAGTTTTAAAATTTTTTTTACCAGGAGATGCTGTTGTGCCTGCGATGCATAAGGTGGCGACCCATTGCAAGGATGACCCTGGCAACTTGATTACACAGGTGAGTAAAGAAGTGTGTGAGTGCCATATTTTTCTAGGAGATTGTTGCTATGAAACATGCTACAAAAAAAGATCATCCTAAAAAAGTGGCAAACACTAGCTGTTAACTGTAGCCATAAAATTAAAAAAATCACTTTAACAGTTGCCGTTAACTCGTGGCATGCCGCAATGCATAAATTTAAAAAAAAAGTATAGTGCATTGCAACCTTGAGCAGTGCATCCGAAAAAAAAATGTCAGACAGCATAATAAAAGCCTGAGGATATGATATCGTCAATATGATAGACCACATACTCATCTGCTTTTAATAAAACTACTGTTGGACCTATTTGGTACATAGCATTTAATACTATGACTTCAGGGCAAACTAGTATGGACCACAAGAATTGATGAGAGAAGCACCGGCACTAACTCACTTCTGCTTTGTTCTTGAAACAATGCATATAGGTGGCACAACCATATGACATGCAATTACCTTGCATGTACATGCGTGACAAGACGTTTTGCATTGGTTACAACCATAGGTCGGCAAAAAATGTAGAACTCACTCAGACTCACTCAAGAACTATATCTTGAGCATTGGACTCACTCGGACTCAGACTCACCAAAATTTTCCTGAGCCGGACGTACACTCACGAAAATTTTCTTAAACCGGACTCACTCAGATTCAAACTCACCAAAATATTACTCACCCGGACTGAATCAGACTCGCGGCTCGATATAAGTCTGAGTGAGTTGACTCATGGGTGAGTTCGTCGACCTATGGTTAGATCAAAGCATTAACGATAACGCACTCATAAATTCTAATTCGGAGGAGTACAAACGTATACAGATATCACTGATACAAACGTCTCTTATTCTTGATGTGGTACCCTTCAAGACAAGTGGCGTGTGTTTATTCTTGCTTCCACTAAGAAACAACGTCTCAAGAAATAGCAGCGCACAGCTGCAGCATTAGTTAGGATGAGCAACAAGATGTCCTTCTTTGTCAACAGTATTATTTACTTTTTGTGCATGTTCCCTGTGTCTTATTTATGCCGGGCCTAGTTTGTCTGATGCGAGTCCTGCCATGAGAAGTGGTATGGAATATACGCATTTGCTGCATAAGACATAGGAGACACTGTGCTTGATTTGGCATCCATACCTGCTACCACCGCTTGTGCGGCAGCACAGCTGAGCAAGCTTGTAAAAAAAATGTCAAGAGGATTTCGCGCCTGGTAGCAACTCTCTTCAGTTGATGTGCCACATTATAGAAATAAGGCACGACAACTGGCCTGAAAGGTTCATGTTCACACATTACCCTATTACTGGCTTTTCTCATTTGAATCGGCTTCAGAAACAGCTGTTAGCAGCGAGATAACGTTGCCTGCAGCCAGAACTTGGTGTAGTACCTAAATGCCAAAGCTCTCCTGCATTTGAGGCTCACATGAACTTTCGAAATCCGATTTCATACATGACACAATTCCCCTTTTCACAACTTTCCATTGGGCCGACTTAAATGACACAAGCTGTTCGCATAAGCTGATTTCTTGCCTTGATGATGTTTAGCCCAGACTTATCACGAAGGGACAAGACACAGGCACTTGTCTGCGTGTGAGGTGCAAAGTGTCCCTCTTCTCCAATCAAGTCTGCACTGAACATCATGAACAGGGCCAGAAGTCGCCCCATTTGAAAGTTGTGAAAAAAGAAATTGTGTCGTCTTGTATGGAATCGGCTTTCAAAAGTTTTTTTGAGCATAAAATCAAGTAGAGCTTTGGCATTCAGGTAATCCATCATGTTTTGGCTGCATGCCATCCTATGTCGCCCTGATAAAAAAAAATGCCCCCCACCTCCCCGAAGGGAATCGTGAGGAAATGCGAATGCATTTCGCGCGCGCTTCACTCCATTTATATATGGTGGTTGTGGTTCGAAGAAGGAAAAGGCGCCTGATTTCTGCAGCCCGGTGGGGAGCACGGCGCAGCGCCTGTTTTTTTTTGTCTTTTTTTTTTGCTTTTTTAAAACTTTTTTTGCTGTATATATATATATATATATATATATATATATATATATATATATATATATATATATATATATATATATGTATATATATATATATACATATATATATATTGTGATGACGATGAGCGCCAGCGGAGCTTGGGCCTCGTGCTCAACCAGCACGAAGAAGAGGGAAGACGACGATTCAGAATAAGAACAGCCGGCCCAGGAACGGGCGTTGTCTCTTGATTCTCTTACAATGGCGCAAGTCGTCGAAAAGCTTCGGAGAACCCCAGCTGTTAGCTTGAGTTCGACGCGTCTTCCTGAGGAACGACATCACGCTTCCTCGATGACGGAACCCGCAAAGTCGACCACCGCGGGCAAGTATCGATCCCACCACCAGCGGACGGCGTCCAGGCCTCCATTGTGGTTCCGGGGAACTTGTCCGGCGACGTGCTACTTCGCGACAACAATGCGCACGGGCTCCTCTCGCCTAGGGACGGCGCACATGCCTCCTCGGTACCCGGCAACCTGTCGGCGCTTCAAGCACCGTTCGTGGACGGCGTTCAGGCCTCCTCGGCGGTTCAATCTCGCTTCGTCGACGCCGCAGTACCAATTCACAACACGACACCGCACGGGTTCCGCTTGCCTGGGAACCCGACATCACCCGACAGCGCCGCAGAGCTGCAGCATACCATCGCGCAACTCCGGGTCACGACTAACGCCTTGATAGCGTCGAGCTCCCAGCTGTCTCCTGCCACCTTGCCAACATTGTGCGCAATCAATGCCATGTTGGCTACGGCCGCCTCACAAGAACTTGAGGCAAGCTCACCCGAGAACCGCCGCGCACTCCGGCGTTCCCTCACGGAGCTCTCAGAGCAACTGGGCTGCTTGGTGTCGGCACACTCTGCATTTTTGCCTGCCATCTTACCATCGCCAGCTGCCTGCGAAATACCGCATTTCCGCGGCTTCCAGGACGACGTCTTCCTGTGGATCGACACCATTAATTCCATCAGCACCCGCCATGCCTGGCCGGAACATCGGAAATGGCTGGTGGCCATCAACCACCTTCGGGATGCAGCCAAGGCATGGCACCGCTACGAAGGCGTCCAACAACAATCCTGGCCTGAATGGTGTGCCCGACTGACTACCGTTTCTCGGCCACTTTCACACGCCTGCAGTCCCTTCCCTACTGGACCCAATGTGCACCGCTCATGGGAGCTGTGAGACACAGCAACCTCGACGGTACTGCCCGGACCCCTACCATCCTGCCCTCCCTCGGTGACCAAGATCAAGGGCGCCGTCACGAGGTTGTAGCTGCTCCCTGCACCAACGTCCCCACTCTCGGAATTGGAGCTTCTGATGAGCCCCGGCCCGATGGTATAGTGTCCTGCAGCTCCCTCGCAGCAAGCTTCGCGGAACGCCCCGCGACAGACACCGACACAGACACTGCCACAATTCTCAAGGCGGGCTTCGCGGTCCAGGACCTCAGACTTCCGCGTCTGGACCACCCAACTCACGACATTCCTTGACAGAGACGAAGACCACCACTGAGCAACTGAAGCCAGTGTCGTGGACCCAAGGCTCATCATCAGTCGGGGACGTGGATAGCCCGCTTCCTCTAATGCTTGACACTCGTGCTGTCCAGAAGCCGAACGAGCCCATGACAGCAGATGATCACCTTGCACTGAGTGGGAACCAAACGGCAGACACAAGAGGACTGTCAATACAGCCCGTGTGTGCTGGTGGCTTCATTGCTGGCTTCCGAAGCCATATCTCCACAACCACGACTCCTCATACGACGGTTACACCCTCTCTCAGACCACCAGAATGCTCGGCAGCTCAGCAGGAGAAGTCGCGGCGAACACAACACCGACCACCGCGGCATAGTCAGTGCCGTCCGCCAGAATTATGTTTGGCACCGCAACCCAAGTCACTGCGTGGACCGAGATCGGCCACAGCGATGCAGCCAGTCTCGTCCTCCAGATCCACTTCTGGCAGATCATCTAACCGAATCGCAGCGTGGCCGGGAGAGACCACCGCGATGCAGTCAGTGCCGCCCACCAGAGGCGCCATCAGGCAATGCGCTAAGCCAAGCCCCAGCGTTGCGTCAACCAAACACAGCGACACCACCAGCATCGGCCACCAGAGACACTGTCGGCGGCTGCGCTCATTCGCAGTCATGGCCGAGTGTGATGACGATGAGCGCCAGCGGAGCTTGGGCCTCGCGCTCAACCAGCACGAAGAAGAGGAAGACGACGATTCAGAATAAGAACAGCCGGCCCAGGAACGGGCGTTGTCTCTTGATTCTCTTACAATATATATATATATATATATATATATATATATATATATATATATATATATATATATATATATATGATTGAAGAAAAGGATGCACGTACGAAATGTTTTATTAACGTTTCGGCTGGTGGACGAGCCATCGTCAGAAGGCTGGTCCACCAGCCGAAACGTTAATAAAACATTTCGCACGTGCATCCTTTTCTTCAATCATATTCCGAGCCGGAACCATCGATCTTCAATATATATATATAGATATATATATATATATATATATATATATATATATATATATATATATATATATGATTCAAAAGAAAGTTCTGTGGGTCCGCTGCCCATATAGTCAAGAAATGAAGGAGCACACTTACGAAAATTGGAATATTATTACTGGTTAACGTTTCGGCCGTGGCAGGGCCTTCATAAGCTTCATAAGCGTTTCGGCTGTGGCACGGCCGAAACGTTAACCAGTAAAAATATTCAATTTTCGTAAGTGTGCTCCTTCATTTCTTGACTAATATATATATATATATATATATATATATATATATATATATATATATATATATATATATATATATATATATACACGTGCGAGCGGACGGGAGAGTGGAGCGCAGGGAGGAGAGAGAGCGAACGGCGAGAGAAGGAGCGGTGAAGCACTGCACCTACCCTCTCCTACACTCTCTACACACACGCGGGAGCTCGGCCGAGCTCCCGCGATGCGAGCGCCCTCACACACCAGAGCGCGCTCCTCCTCTTCACTCACTCTCTGCTACTCCGCCCGCACCACCTGCTCCGGTTGCTAGGGGCGAGGATAAGCGCGCGCGCCCGCAGCTGTTGCTAAGGGAGGGGGAGTGAGAGCGGAGAGATGCGGACACCTATGGACGCCTTACATATCCCGACTAAGAAGTGCTTTCGCATTTAAAAGGAAAATCAAGAGTGTGACGATATTAGGTCAGTTTGGTGCCTTACGTTCATGCTGTCACACATCAACTCAAGAGAGTTATTTGAAGGCATGATATCCCCTTGGGTTTTTCTGCACTAAACAATCTTGCTAAGCAGTTCTACCGCACATGCAGTGGGGTGGTAGCAGACACTAGTCAGGCATGGTGTCTGGTATATCCCATGCAGCACCTGTGTCGTACATGCCATACCTCTGTCTTGTGGCAAGACCAACATCAGGCAAACTGGTTGCTGCATAATTGAGCAACTTAAGAAACAAGGGCACAACATACACAATAATGTTGAAAAGGGAGCACATCTTGTTGCTCATCTGAACATCTGCTACAGCTGTGCCCCACGATTTCGTGAGACATTGATTCTTGGCAGAAGCAAGAATAAATACGTGGCTTGCACTGAAGCTTGCCACATCAAGCAAAAATGAAAGCATTGTATCATTGATACTTCTATATCTTTGTACCCCTTGGAATTTCAATTCATGCATTCACATCTTCAATTATGTCTAGTTTTACGTATGTAATATGCTTTGTTGCACATGCATGGTTATCTGGCTGTTGCATTTATACGTGTTGTTCCAAGAATGCAGCAGTTAGTCAGCGCCAGTGCTAGTCCTATTATTTGAGGTCTGCCTGGCTTGTCCTCAAGACTTCTCCTTCAAAAGGATCCCCTTTGGTGACACACAATTACATATATATATGTATATATATATATATATATATATATATATATATATATATATATATATATATATATATATACAGGGTGTGTATAAGAGGTATCGGAAACAAATTTTTTTTCTGGCGTGTCTACACGCCAGCGCACTCAAAACGCACATGCACTGTGGCGGCAGATGTAACCTTCCAGACACGCCAAATGCCAGTTGCCTGTGAGCGTTTCGTCAGGCTAGCTCAAGTTTTTAGTGGACTCCTGTTGAGTGACTGTGTTAGTGAATAATGCAGTGAACAGTTGAGCAACAATATGATTGAACATCAGCTTTTGTGTTCCCCTGACAATACCTGACCGCCTCATTACAAACGAAATCTCGACGATTCCCCAATTCCCTTACTGCACTGACTTGGCGCCAGCCGACTATTTCCTATTCCTCAAAGTGAAACCTGCCTGCAAACGGCACTACCATGGGACCTTAGTGCCCTCAGGGAAGCTTGTACACGTGCCCTTAAAGACCTCCCGAAATCCGCCTACCGACGGGCATTTGAATCGTGAAAAAGCCATTGGCAAAAGTGTGTTGGTGCTCAATACTTCGAAGACTATTGAGGCAGTGTAGCAATATCTTTAGTAAATCTATTTTTAGGAAACTTTTTGTTATATAAAAGTGCTGATTAGGGCTAGGCTCGAATTTCCAGGGAAATAATACAAACACACAATAGTACAGGGTACAAGAAATATATTTGAGTATAGTAGTTTTATGCACAAGTATCCTATTCCCGTGGCATTCAATGAAAAGAGTGGTCCTTAAGTTTTTCTACTCTGCTAGCTAAATATTTTTAAATACCACATAAAGTGGACGAGAGGACAACTGCTGCCATAGTTCAATGGGTAAGAGCATCGGGAATGTAATCTGAAAGTTTCAGGTTTAGTCCCTACGGGCGGCAAGTTGTCTTTTTGTCCAGTTTACTCTTTCTTCACATCTACATCACAATTACTACAATACAATGCAAACAGTACTATTAACATTCCCCGTCCATTCTTTTGCTTCAGTAACTGCTTGTTTTTTATTCAGGTTATGCCTCAAATTGTGGATGTAGGGCATACCAGCAGATATTTTATTCTTATCGACAAAGTCATGTTCACAGTTGTTAATATTGCATCGGCCTCCGCTTGTGATTACGACATGCCATGTGATGACTGGAACTAAGAGACAAGAAATCCAAGGAAAGGACTATGGGGGATGTTATTTTTAGTAATTATGATATAAATGTGAAGAAAGTAAAGTGGAGGATAAGATAACTTGCCACCGGCTGGGACCGAACCTGCGATTTTCTGATAACACTTGCGATGCTCACCAACTGAACTACAGCAGCAGTCATCCCTTGTCCACTTTATCGGGAACATATATGCACATAGGTCTAAAAAAAACAAAGATTGGAGCTCACTCAGACTCACTCAAGGAGTACATATTGCTCTGAGAGCTCACTGGGACTCAGACTCGCAAAATTTTTTTCAACTGGACTCGCTCGGACTCGCGCTCACAGCTTGACCTGAGTCGAGTCGGCCTGAGTTAGTTGAGTCATTAGTCCGCTGTCATTAAGTTAGCTTTTTCAATCATGGTGTAAATGCTCTCTAATGCCAATATCTCACATAATTGGTGCTCTATGATACGTCTTTTGATCTTGTAGCTTCAAATTGAGTTATCAGCGGACGTAATCAAGGAAGGACATTTCCATGAAATATGTGACTCACACGAGATATTTCTATCAAGAACGTCCTTCGAAAGTTTGGGAGGGAGGTCTTGGCACCCACGCCCTCCCCCCTCTGACTCACGCCTCTGATCAATAAGCACTGAGGGCACACATGAAGGCTCGTGTATTGAGATATGTGTGAATAGACTTCGTCACAAACGTAAGCTGATTTAAGCTTGATAGTAAGGCTGATGATGAGTAGATGGGACCATAGGTCGGCAATAAATATATCTTGCGCTCAGGGCCCACTCACCAATATTTCACTCAGCCGGACTCATTCAGACTCACTAAAATTTTCGTTAGCAAGACTCACTCGGACTCAAGCTCACGAAAATAATAGTCACCTGGACTCACCCATACTCAAGGTTTGATCTGGGTCTGAGTGAGTCGACTCATGAGTGAACTTGCCGACATGTGTATGTTCATTTAAACCTGCTAGTGTTAGTCAGCGCCGCTAGTAGCCATGACGGCGAGTATAAACACTCTTTTTCTGCCTGCTGGCATCATGAAGCAAGTGATCTTTGTTACGAGCTGGAAGCTGACCAATATTACCTGGCGTACTACCTGAAGGCATCCAGTCTGCCAGGACGTGAACCTCTTTATGAACAATATAAGGGAATTTTTAAGGGCTTGTTTGCCTGTGTTAGGTACGGTAATTGGAACTAACGCACAAGTGTTTGGAGCATCGGAGGCATTATCCGAAGTTTTAGGTTTGGTCCCTGCCAAAGGCAAACTATCTTTTCGTTCACTTTACTTTCCTCACATTTACATCAAAATTACTAGAAATAACATCCCCTATACTTCTCCTGGCTTTCTTATTCTACTTAACATTGTGTCTAACACATAAAACGAGCCCTTACAATTCTTCTTTATTTCATTCCATATGATTGAGTGATGCCCACTTTGCACGAAACAAATGTCTAGCGTGCATCTTCTCACGGGCATTCAGGTTTCGCCTCCCATATTCAGATATAAATGTTAACAGCGGTTGAGTAAACAGTGAGCCCCACTGACCTCCGTCTACCTTTTTAAAATTCTGCTAGACGTATGGTAAGTCAGTAGTTTCAACTTTCTTGTTGTGCGGCGCTTTGTCAACAAGCTTCGATTTTCCATACATTTTTGTTTGATAATCTTCTGTTTGTCTTCAAAACTAGCATCTTCCTTACTTTGAACCACAACAGGTGAAGACATGCTAGTGGCCATTTGAATTAGCGCCCATAGTTAGTGATGAACCTATCTGAAAAATTCTGTCAGTACCAGGCCCGTATCCAGGGGGGGGCCCTAGGGGCCCGGGCCCGCCCAAAATTCGGATGGAGGGGGGGTGTTTTACCGAGAATAATTTGAAAATACGTGTTTTTCAAGGTTTTCAACAGGTGGGCCCCCCCGAAAAAAAATGTCTGGCTACGGGCCTGGTCAGCACAATGCTCTTTTTTATGCCTGTTTTTTTTAAAACTGATGTGCCCCACTCTATGCAATCCTGGCTCACAAAGCACTTCTTGGTAGCGGGGTATTTAAACCACCACATGAGTGCTGTATAGGCGATGGCTGTGTATGATTTTATATGGTGCCATGGTTCCTGACTACTCAACTACTCGTTCTGTGACTGGTCACTGATAGGTCATTGACCCATGTATGCATATTTAGTGTATTGTGCCTTGGGAGCCAGTGCAAGAAAATTCAGCGTGAAATATAGCTAAATGTAAAAGCTCGGTGTTAGTCGCATTCAGTGCAGCAGTGATTTTTCACCTGCTCTGATCTGTTCAATTTACATCATAATTACTACAGTTAAGACAATTATTGTCCCCAGTGCTTTCCCTGGCCTAATTGTCAGTTGAATCACTGTTGTGTTCAACAAAGAAACGAGCCCCTCGAAAAAAGCTCCCCTTCTTTCATTCATTTGCATTCAGCTGGCATATTATAACTGCAAGTATGCTAGTTAAGGTCAGTTACAATCAATGTGTAGTGTGAGTTTAGGTGTTGTAAAGCTGCATTGCGTGTTTAATTTGTTGTGTGTGCTGGTTAGCCACATTGTCGTTTCAAGTGCATTACGCTGGAAGAGTTGAAGCTTAGACTATTTGGAATGAATTCATTAGAAAGCATTAGCAGAGCATACAACATCAGGAAATGGACAAAAAAAAACACTGCGCCTTGTATCTGCTTGATAGTGCCTACAGGTTCTTTATTTTGTTAGTGAAGTATATAGGTGCATCCATGTAACGTATATGAGGATATCCAGGCTACCTGTTTTTCGAAGTGTTATATATGCGTATAATGGGAAAAAAGTCTTAATCCCCTAGGGGAATTTCAGTCACTGGTATTGTGTTTCATTAAAACAAAGTGTGGTAAGTTTATCTATTTACGCATTATAGTTAATTTCTACATATTTTTTTCTTGCATATAGTTACCTACAGCACCAGAGCTGCAGAAACACGCATTTTTCATTAAATTAGGTGGCTTCAGGGTCGTAACTAGGGGGAGTTGAGGGGGTTCGAACACACCCCCTGAAATTTATTCATGCTTTAACATGTCGGGTGATACTAAATTATTTACGTGCCTTCACATCGAGCACCAGTTGCCAAAGTTAGCCGTTCTACACATAAACACCCCCCGAAAAAAAATTCCTGGGTACGGCGCTCGGTGCCTTTTCCTTAGAAGTTTTGCTGATTTCTAGTCAGAGGCAATAATGTTATTGGCAAAATGTGATTGAATTACTGTATTTCAATTAATCGTAACTTTTCTACTGTACGGTACCAATACGTGATAAGTATGTGTACTTTAAGTACTTTATTTGATGGCATTTGGCTGGCACTGATGCGCCGTGCCTGTGCTGTACAAGTCTTGCTGTCCATAAATATGCTCATTCCTAGAAACAACACGAGCAGAACTATGTGTGCATTTTGACGTTCACAATAAATATTCTGTCAGTCTTCAGTCTGTGTGCTCTCGTAGTGCATAAGCGGGAACTTTCAAAAGTTCCTTTTTTCTTGCTTTGGTGTTTCCGCCGTAAATAAGCCCCACCGTAGCTTTAACTCGCTTCTGATTTTTTAAATTGCAATCTTGCAAGAATGCTTGCTCAGAGGGCTGCAATGGTTACTCCCACTCAATACCAGAAGTACTCCCAAGAAAGGTAAGCTAAAACGCCCTAGATTCCACCTATTTACTCCGAAATAAAATAAAATAAGCATAAAAAAGAATGTGGTTACGTGAAAATACTCCCGTTCTGCCCCCTTATAACGCCCAGAAGGGGATAAAATAATACCTTAATTACACCGAAAATGCTCCCAAGTAAGAACCATAAAACCCAGTGTGCCTTTCACCGCGGGTGACAATGGGAGTTTTTGCCCAACGCCCTATATATGCCCCTCCGTGGGCATTTTAAATGCGAAGCATTTCTTAGCGAACTTCGGCGGCTTTGAGCGTATCTATCTATCTATCTATCTATCTATCTATCTATCTATCTATCTATCTATCTATCTATCTATCTATCTATCTATCTATCTATCTATCTATCTATCTATCTATCTATCTATCTATCTATCTAGCTATCTATCTATCTAGCCGCCTACGACTTCGTGCTCTCCTGGCCGTATCGTTCATGGGATTTATACCAAATTTGGTATGGCATATCATGACTGTATGAAGAACATAAATGGATGGTCATATCATGAAAGTCATGACTAACTTGTCATGAAAAGTATGATTTACATGCCATGCTCATGGCACCCTCGCGGCCGTTTCGTTAGCTTGATATACACCAAATTTGGGATTGAGTGACGTGACTGTATGACGAACATAAATGACAAGTGGTAATATGGAAATCATGACTTGTCATGAGCGACATGACTTGCATTCCACGCTCATGGCGCGCTCGCGGCCATTTCGTTAGCTTAAGATACACCAAATTTGGGATTGAGTGACGTGACTGTATGATGAACATAAATGACAAGTGGTAATATGGAAAATTATGACTTGTCATGTGCAACATGACTTACATGCCACGCTCATGGCGCGCTCCCGGCCGTTTCGTTAGCTTGAGATACACCAAAAGTGACACGACTGTATGACGAACATAAATGACAATTGGTAATATGGAAATCATGATATGTCATTAGCGACATGACTTGCATGCCACGCTCATGGCGCCCTCGCGGCCGTTTCGTTAGCTTGAGATACACCAAATCTGGGATTGAGTGACGTGACTGTATGACGACCATAAATGACAAGTGGTAATATAAAATCTTGGCATGCATGTCATCTACAACGCCATTGACATGCCACGCTCATGGTGCGCTTGCGTCCAGTTCGCTAGCTTGATATACGCCAAAATTGGTATTGCGTGACGTGACTGTATGACGAACATGAATGACAGGTCCTAACATGTAAAACATGACATGCAAATTATGTAAAGAATGATTTGCTCCTTCCTGGCTGCTTCGCATTACATCGATTCCCACAGTGCGTGGGATCTGCCGGCTTTTTTATTTACACCCATCTTGTGGGCATAGAAAGATGTACAGATGGGTGTGATCTAGAGGACAAGCCAAAAGCTTCCCACCTGGGCGTTTTTATGTTTAGAGTATGTAGAACGGCTAACCTTGGCTAGTGGTGGCCGATGTGAAGACGTGTAAATAATTTAGTATCACCTGAAAAGTTAAACCATGGAAAAATTTCGGGGGCTGTCAACCCCATTAATTTCCCACTAATTACGGCCCTGTCGTTATTACTTTGCTCCGACTGCAACCACATCAGTTAGAAACTATTTTATTGAACTCAATAATGTAACTCACGGTAGTGTCTAGTAGTAATGGAAAACTAACGCAGAAAATTTCGCACTATGGACGAGTTGAAATCTAACGCAGAGTTTCGCAGTAAGGAAGTGCTTGGAAGGCTTGTGCCCGGCAACTACTACAAGCACTTTTGTGTCTACTGCGACGGCCACTCGAAATTGCAGGGGTAACGTATAGATTTCGAGTGGTTGCCGTCTTGTTGCTCACCGAAAGAACGCAAAAAAGACGTCCTGGCGCATGCTTGGCGCAAGTGATGAAAATTTTGCCAACATGTAGCAGGATGTAGCAGGCTTCACCTCTTGGAGCAGTTTGGCGCAATTGGAGCAGCTATCACATCACTGGCTTTTTGAGCTTTCATTACTCGCGCTTAGATGGCGCAGCTAGTCCAGCGCTTCGCGGGACGTCGTTTTACCGGTTCAGTGTTTCGAATAGCGTTACGTTATGCTTTAGCGAGCGAAACACGCTAACGCAACCATTTTACGCTATGCTAAAGCTGTCTAATAGGAATACCTCTCGTCGCCGGTGATTCTCCAAACGCTGGTCAGGGCTTCCCGCTGTTTTGGGTTTGCAGCTGCTCAATTATTGAAGGCACTGCATCAGGATTCAACATTCTCTTCAGTTTCAGCAGTATTTCGGGCGAAGAGACACCGCTCGTGTTTATATTCGTCATCTTTGAAGTGCGCCGGGTAAACAACCATGCTATTTGATACCTCCCTTTCCTTTCGCCTCACTCCGATAACCTACAACTTTTTGAGCTTTACGTTTTTCGGAAAAGCGTGAAAGCTGGTCCCAGCCGTAACATACGTTGCAGCAGCTTACGGCTCCGCATTTCGTATTTCAAAAGAGTTCACTTTTCTGAATTAGCCGCTCGTAAAGGGGCTTCACGCAGAGAAGGAAGGGATACGGCTGCTGCAAGTTCTGCTCACGAGCGGTGGTGAGCTGCGATTGACGTTATTTCCGTTTGTGTGTGATTCGCCCGGGCACACCACTAGGGCTCCGCGTCGTCTGCTAGCTGACAATTAGAGCACCGATTACAAATGCAATACGCGATTGCAAGCTTTTTCACTGCCGCTATCATTGCTTACCCAACGTATACTACGCATTCCGAGCCAATTCTGCCCAAGTCAGATTTCGTTGCAGTTGGCCTTTAACAGCGTGTTTTTTGGTGACTGAGTAATTGAGTGTTAGGTGTTTGTAGGGTTCTCCAACAAGGGGGGGTGAAGGTTCATCGCAGCCCCCCCCCCCCTCCCCGGCCTACTAAGTCAATGCATGGCTCAGATTTTGCTCGTCCGCTGACCCCCCCCCCCCCCCGTGTGCATGCCAATGGTTGAGTGTTGAAGTCAAACATACGTTGGGAGAATCAACATGTAACATAAATCATGCGCTGGCAAAGGTGCCTTCAACGGAATGGAGACTGCCCTGGAGGCAATATTAAGAAGTAGATATGTGCTTTCGTTCATAATTGCGCATGTTATCGCTGTACAAAACAATTTTATGATTTTTAAACTGTCCTTCGTATCGGAGTGACATTTCTTGAATCATAATTAAAACTATTTTCAAGATTGGGAAAATTCATTGTCTCCGCTTCTTTTCGGTTTCTTTTGTTATGAGTATTCACTTACTTGCTCGGTAGCCTCTGGCAACACTGGTGGAGAGCGTAGAAGAACGCATATTTTAACTCTGATCCCAGTCCCTAGATGGCGCCACATCTTTCTAATTTCCTCTGCAAGTCACGCGGGTTTCTTGCAACCAGCCTGCTTATATCATGTCAGCCAAAAAAAAAATAAAAACTAAAGTAGCGCGTGAATACGTGAAACAACGAAAAGTGAAGTGTTCTTTACTTCGTCTTGATCACTCCACAAATGAAGTTCACTCACTTTTTGTTGACCATTTCTTTGTTAGTCTTGCTCGCATTCGATCGGCCCCCCACCGGTTAGGGCCCACGCCAGCCTGAGCCAATTGTTGAAGTCATCGCTTCCACCTGTGCACAACTAGAATGCATATATTGTATCAAAACTACTTAGATGTCACCCGACCAGTGAGTGGGTGGTCAAGAACCGCATCGTTGTCTCGGTCGGTAGGCGACAGGCTCGAATCCAGCTCAGTGATGTTGTAGCGGGGTGACGTCGCAGTCATTACCCTCACACGCGAGCTTGAATTAATCAAGCCTATCGCTGGGTGGACGGTGGTCGTGTGGCCCCGGTTAGATATTGATCGAAGAATCTTTGTCGAACATGGGATGTGAGTCGTCTCGTTCGGGGTAACGACTCACCCGTGCTGCCGGACCTTGCAGGCGAGGAGGAAAGGCAGCAGATGACGGAGGGGATGACCGTCTGAGGGCGGGTGGCCACAGTCCACTTTTTTTATTTTTTGTTACATTGCAGCTTTTTGTGATGATTCATTCATTTATTAGTGGCACGAGCACCGGACGTCACTATTGCTTCTCTTCCAAGCACTTCCGGTAGAGCGCTTCCTGTTTTTCCGAAATTTCTGAAAATGCCCTTAAAAGCATATACCTGGTGAGAAACCGATTATGGCTCAGCGCAGGAGTTTCATCAGATGCAGACCATATCGGAGCACTAGTTTACTTATAGGCGCCGTGCAACGCTTTTTGAGCATGGTTAGAAAACGCTGCCGATCGGTAGTCAGGGCTCCCGAAAACACGCGTGCCAAATATAATAGCGCAGCACGTGGCCTGGAATTTATAATAAATTCTTAAATTCAGGTAAAAATTTCTTTGTTTTCTCTCGACAAATGATTTAACGTACTCAAAAATCACTGTGTCACAAGCCCAAGTGTTATCATTGGCTGATTTGAGTATAGCGCGCTCGGGAGTAACTGGGCCGCCACCGGAGGTCGCGACTAGTCCACGCGTGCATGCGCGATCGCATTGAAAAGCCCCGCGTTCGAAGAAAAGAAAAAAAAATCACGCCATATCCACGAAGTGAATGATGATGAGTGTGCGAAGCTCCGGAGGTAATCTGGTAAACCGTCAATTCTCTGTAAATTTTGCCCACTCGATCATCATACAAAGTCCTGACACACAAACGTGGGGTTGTGGTGTGATTATACGTACAGTATATACACTATGTTTCATTATTTACATATTGATAAAGTATATACACAATGTTTTATTATTTACATACGGGGTAGATGATGATTTTGTTCAATAGCTCTAGGAACCACAAGGAGGGGGTTCCCCTGATTTGGTTTCCTCATATATGACGTTAAGCTCAGGGGAACGTTTATTGTCGGTGTTGCCGTTTTGCCTTTCGAGGGCGAGAGCGCGTTCACGATCGTTTTCATCCATGGCAGAAAGAGAATGTGTGATCTGGAACGCGCTTATTCTTCATCGTCATCAGCGTCATCGTTATCACGTGTAGTGGGTACATTCCACTAACTGGAACGCGCTTAGTCTTCATGGTCATCAGCGTCATCGTCATTGTTATCACGTGTAGTGGGTACATTCCACTATACGGTGGCTACGACAGACAACCACAACGGCAGACAAGCCTACTCCTTAAGGAGCTTCGCCCCTAAAAAAGAAAAAGTGCTCAAGGTCACAAGGCGCGCGTGACGTACCTTCATCCCACGTGTCATCGCTCCCTGCTTCGCTTCCAGCGCGTCCGTCGCGACGAGAGAAGAAAAAGAAAAAATCACGCCATATCCACGAAGTGAATGATGATGAGTGGGCGAAGCTCGATCGTTTTCATCCATAGCAGAAAGAGAATGTGTGGTCTGGAACGCGCTTATACTTCATGGTCATCAGCGGCATCGTCATCGTTATCACGTGTAGTGGGTACATTCCACTATACTGGAACGCGCTTAGTCTTCATGGTCATCAGCGTGTAGTGGGCACATTCCACTATACTGTGCCATCGTCATCTTTATCACGTGGAGTGGGTACATTCCACTATACGTGGCTATCTACCTACTTACCTACCTACTACTACTACTACTACTACTACTACTACTACTACTACTACTACTACTACTACAACTACAGAGGAGGGACAGACCCACACCCTTAGGAGCTTCGCCCCTAAAAGCGATCGCAGCGTGCGACAAACCTTTGTAACTCCACTCGTACTGGACGGATTCTAAAAATTTTTGCGGTGGTAAATTCGTCAGTCAATAGGCTCTTTTAGTGAATTCATTCCATGGCTACTTGTAAAAGTGTTGCCGGGCTGCTTTAAGATAATTATCTGTAGCGGTGGTCAAGTGATAATGGTACTCGACTGCTGACCCGCAGGTGGCGGGATCGAATCTAGGCCATTGCGGCCGCATCTTCGATGCAGGCGAAAATGCTTCAGGTCCGTCTGCTTAGATTTAGGTGCACGTTAAGGAACCCCAGATGGTCGAAAATTCCGGAGTCCTCCAACACGACGTCTCTCATAATCATATCGTCGTTTTGGGACGTTAAGCCCTGTAAATTCTTACTTAATATAAATGCCAATCAGCTCTCAGACTAATATTGAGAACTAACCGACAACGATGCCAAGGAAAGTATAGGAGATGTTATTAGAAGTAATTGCAATGTAAATGTGAAGAAAAAAAAGTGAACGAAAAGATAACTTGCCGCTGCCAGGGACCGAACCTGCGACCTTCGAATAACGCGTCCGATGCTCTACCACTGAGCTACGGTGGCGGTCATACCCCCGTCCACTTTGTAGGGTATATGTGTTAATTTAAACGTGGGAGCGTAAGTCAGCGCCGCCTGTTGCCATTATGGCGAGTGTGGAACACTCTTTTTGCCTGTAGGCGTTACGTAGCTCTCAGGATAATTCATAAAAATTATTTGAATGAGTTCCTGAAAGAGCAGACTGTTTTTTTTCTTGGAAGCAGCTGGGATTGTGGTGGTGCCTGCTAGGACATATCTCAACCCTGCGCTACTTTCCACGTGGCCACCAAAATCCGCGTATTCAAGGCGACGAAACTGAAGTTAACTCAACGGACACACCAGTGCGCATGAACGCCGACGTGCTAATGCCACTAGCACACGCCTAAATGAAGGGTTACGGTGGCCTCCAGATTTTCAAGCCTAACTTTTACCCTTTCGTTTTTTAAAAATAAAAGACAAGTGTCGAAACTGAAATGTTACAAAACGCCTTAGATGTTCACTTGTTTGGAGCGTTTTTAACTTGAATACTCGCAAAACAGGCACAGAATCGACGTACCCGCAAGGATGGCTTTGACCAATTGGAATAGAGAGCCCTTGCGGGCACGAAAGAGTAACTAAACTCATCGGTCGGAAGATCTTGTTAACACGAAGGGCTTGTCTAATGCCCACGCCATGAAGCCGTTTGGCTAGGAGAACTAGCTAAGGTTAACATGAAGTGAATCAACGTACATTAACGTGAGCAAATAATGAATGGGCGTACTTTCTTAATTAATGGAATGTGTTTGATAAGTGTAAGTTAAGGTGAATTATACGTGAATTATCAATTAACTATGCACGACAGCAGGGCCTTTCGCCTGCTTTCCCCTAAGTGATAGCTTGGATGATCAGTTTTGTTCTTGTTCTCCGTTGGTGTCACATGCACAAAAGATGATTAGATACGATTCGACTACATTGCCTGCTCTCAAACCTTCTAAAGTACGGAATGACGAGTATACCGTTATGAAAAAGCAGAGAAGCGGTGGGATCTGAATGAGCACGTTAAAAATGGCATATGGTTCACTGGCAAGAAGCGATCGAGGCTTAAACATCACGAACGATATTTTTTTTCAGCCGTTCTGGTCAATACTGGCTGGAAGTGCTCGTGAGCACGGGCTTGCTCGTGGAAGGAGGCGCTCCTTCTTTCTCGGTCCGACACGGTGCTGCGCTTGATTAAACGATTAAACACACTCCCGGCCGCCAAGTCACTCGTTCATCTCGAGCAAATAAAGTTTTTGTACCGGCCTGGTGGTAACAAGCCCTTGCTGTTGTTGAATCTTGCAAGAACGGACATGACCATCAGCTCCTCGTAGACTTCCAGTACCCTTGCAAGTTTATACACCTGTCGGGGTAATTTCTCAGCTTGGACTCTGATGATGTCACCTGTTTTAACTTCATTGGTGGGTCTCTTACGCGAAAAGTGCGCTGATCGATGTTGCAGCTGATATTCTCTCGTCCACCGCTTCCAGAAGTTCTCAGTTAGGCGTTTTCTGTACGCATGCCGTTGTACCGCTTCCGTGCACGTCAGGTCCATTGGCATGTCGTTGCCACCCTGTGGTAGCGTCGTAAGTCTCCTTCCAATGATGAGATCTGCTTGGGTTAATGCACGAGGTTCCTCGCTGTGCGACTCAATGTAGGTGAGATGCCTCGGGTTCACGACCGACTCTACTTCCGTCACCACAGTGCTCAGCTACTGAAAGCTAAGTCGAGCTTTGCCGAGAACCTCTCTCAGTGGAATCTTGATCGTCCGGACCAGACGCTCCCACCATCCGCCCACCATGGAGCACTGGGAAGAATAAACTTCCAGGTGATCCTCTTCTGACTCAAGTATGTCAATACATCCTCTTTTGAAGACATCTGGAAGAGCTTCTCCAAGTCTCTTGACGTCTTTTTAAACGTTCTTGCGTTGTCTGAGTAAATTACGTGAGGTAGACCCCTTCGTGCTACAAAGCGTCGTAAACAGATGAGGAAGGCTTCTGAGGTCATGCTGGAAAGCAGTTCCAGGTGGACTGCTCGTGATGTAGCACATACGAAGAGCGCTATGTAACATTTTCTCTCCCCGGCTGTAGTGACAACGAAGTGTGGTCCTGCAAAGTCAACTCCAGTGACTTCGAATGGGTTCCTCGGTGTCAAACAATGACGTGCTATATGTGCAGTCGGAGTGTCGCCTGGGCTAATAACCGAAGCGTCTGCACGTGTAGCAGCCGTGTATCACTTTTTTCACCAGTGTTCGTGCCCGGCGGCTCCAATACTGCTCTCTCAACTGTGACAGAGTGTCTCTCACGCCTCCGTGCACTGTTTTGCAGTGTGCTTGCATTGTCAATAACGTTGAAAAGTGATGATCGTGCGGAAGGATGACTGGGTGTTTTACCTCCTCAGACGCTTCGAGGTGTAACAGGTGCCCACCTACCCGAAAGACGCTGTTGGCATCCAAGAAAGGGTTGAGATCTTTGATGCGGGCGTTTTCCTTTGCAGATGTACCTTGCCGAATAGAGCCTATTTCTTCTCTGAAGGCTTGTTGCTGTGCATGTCTGATCCAATAATTTTCTGCTTCAGTGATCTCTTCGGCAACTAGAAATCTCGTGTGCGCTGAGTTTTTCAGGCGGCAGCGTTCAATGAATCTGAATATCCAGGCCATGACCATGAGTAGCCTCTCAATTCTGCTGTAACGGTCAATGTCCAGGACTGGTGTCGACGTCGTCTCGCTGGATATCGCAACGGGAACGGCAATCATTTCAGAGGAGATCCTGTCTTCGGTGCTGATAGGTTCTGATGGTTGTAGAGGCCACCGGTCTTCTCATTCGCATAGCCAGTCTGGTCCATGTCGCCACCTGCTACTGGACAATAATATATTCATTGAAACCCCACGTGTGAGCAGGTCGGCCGAATTCACATGTCCCGGAGGATAACTCCACAGAGAAGGATCTATTTTTAAAGACGATAGTATTTCTTGGGACACTTCAACGCAAAAAGTTTGGTCTGTCTGTCTGTCTGTCTGTCTGTCTGTCTGTCTGTCTGTCTGTCTGTCTGTCTGTCACCCGATTCAGCTCGCTACTCGACCAAAGTTTAACCTAATTCTGAACGCACAGCCATCTTGAACTGGTGTTTGCGTTCATCCTTGTGAACATATTCGATCAAAAAACAAATACTACGCATACCTGAGCAGCAACATTAATATATAAGTATCAGGTCGTGTGTTCTTTTATTAGAAAATACACAGATACGTAATTCTAAAGACCCTAGTGTTTTTAGGCTATGCTCAAAATACGACGCCGTGCACGAACTGCGATGCCTTGCACAAAAAAGCCCTGTGCCGACGATAAAGTGCTGCCGCTGGCAGTGGCCCTTGGTTCAGCACAAGCTCATGTTTTTCCGATGGCGTCCATATCTCGAGCAGCGCATCCTCTATTTTATCAATGCTAGCCAGATGCGGCCAATTCAACGTAGAGTAGGCGCTGTCTGAGGCAAGGCAAAATATAGTAGTACGGCCGGCACAAGACTATCGACTTTCGACGACATTTGCAGCGAAGCACGCAGATATGCGGCCAATTTTTTCCCTGATCTCTTTCACTCTGTTCGACACAAATTGCTTCCATTTCTTTATGTCGCCTTTAATCCACGACAGCGTGATTGTGCATTCCGACCACATTGTACAGTGGATCTCGATGTTTGTGAGTGCGCTTGATACGTAATGAAGTCTTGCTCCAATCAATGCTCCTAGAAGCTCTAGCCGTCGCAGTGTCATTGTTTTGATAGCTACTGCGCGTGCTTTTGCGAACAGCAACTCGGGCCTCTTTGAGCAGCTCGGTACGACGTAAAACGCTGCACCGTATGCCAAAGGACTTGCATCGCAAAAAACATGCACCTGTAGCTCTCGGAGTGATTTGTATCTGCTGGCAAGATAACGCGGCACGAAAACATTCTGCATCAGCGGTAGTTGACGCACCCAGTCATGCGATTCATCTGGAGGATCCTGAGGTAGCTGCTCATCCCACGCTATTCCACGTGTCCATAACTTCTGGAAGAAGATCCTTGTACCAATGGTGAATGGCGCAACAAATCGCATTGGATCGAATATTCTTGAAGCAGGTTGAAGAACGAACCGCTTGGTATCAGATTTTAAATGCGAAGCATTTCTTTGCGAACTTCGGCGAATTTGAGCGTATCTATCTATCTATCTAGCCGCCTACGACTTTATGCTCTCCTGGCCGTATCGTTCATGGGATTTATACCAAAATAGGTATGTCGAATATGACTGTATGACAAACATGAATGACTGGTCATATCATGAAAATCATGAATAACTAGTCATGAAAAATATGATTTACACGTCATGGCTATAGTGCTCCTGAGGCCGTTTTCTTAACTCTGTATATCCAAAAACTGGTAAGATGAGACATTTCTGCATGACCAACATAAATGGCAGCTGGTAATATGAAAATCATGAACAGCATATCATGTACAACATGATTTACATGCCACGCTCCTGGAGCGCTGACGGCCGTTTCACAAGCTTGTTACACACCAAATTTGGCATTGTGTGACGTGACTGTAAGACGAACATAAATGCCAACTGCTCATATAGAAATCATGACATGTCATGTGCAACATGACTTGCAAGCTATGCTCAGGTTACTCCCATGGCCGCTTCGCTAGCTTGCTATACATCAAATTTAGTATAAAGCGACGTGTTTGTATGACGAGCATAAATTACAAGTGGTAATACGGAAATCATGACATGTCATGTGAACATATGACTTGCACGTCACGCTCATGACACTCTCGGGGCCGTTTCATTAGCTTGATATACACCAAATTTGGTATTGAGTGACGTGACTGTATCACGAGCATAAATTACAAGTGGTAATACGGAAATCATGACATGTCATGTGAACATGACTTGCACGTCACGCTCATGACACTCTCGGGGCCGTTTCACTAGCTTGATATACACCAAATTTGGTATTGAGTGACGTGACTGTATCACGAGCATAAATAACAAGTGGTAATATGGAAATAATGGCATGTCATGTGCAACATGACTTGCATGCCACGCTCATGACACTCTCGTGGCCGTTTCGCTAGCTTGATATACACCAAATTTCGTATTGAGTGACGTGACTGTATGACGAGCATAAATTACAAGTGGTAATATGGAAATCATGACATGTTATGTGCAACATGACTAGCATTCCACGCTCATGGTAATCTCGTCGCCGTTTCGCTAGCATAATATACACTAAATTTCCAAAGTCTTGTCAAGGCGACTTGCTTGTTGTCCGAGAGCTCCACGTCTTCATTCCAGGGCAACGTCACTTTGTATATTCCGTCCCTAAGACAGACGGTTTCTTCAAATTGCTTCAGTACTGGACTGAGCTTCCTCTCACTGTCGACGGCGTCTGTTATTCCTACGCTCTCGAGTTCCGAAAAGGAACGAAGGAATTTGTCGCTCTCTTGTACACTAGTTTTCAATACGCAGACCATAATCCGTGAGTCTGTAACATCCGATGCCATGCTGGTGTTGCCTTCAAACATCCACCCTAGCTTCGAGTTCATCTCAATAAGTGTCTCATTGCCTGCACATCGAGTGACCTCTCCCGTCATCACCGTCCACATTTGGTCGGAACCAATGAGAACACTTATGCCTTCTTCCCCGACGACGGATCCGTATAGTAGTTCATCAGCGATGTCTTTTCCAGCCCACTTTATTTCCGCTACGAATGGTGAGCTTGTTGTACTTGCGTCGATATCTTGGCATATGTGCGGAATTTGTATGGCTTGTAAGGCAACTTCCGCGTGTGAAAATGACTCCGCAGACGGAGCTGCACAACAGGCCGCTTTTGCGCTGCTCGACTTGACTTGCGAATGTGTTGAGCGCAATGATGGTGGATCCCACACATGGCAACTTTAGCTGTTTTGATAGCCTCTCTGTGACGAAGGTGCGCTGACTGCCTCCGTCTGTGACACCTCTGATATACCGACATGTAACATATGTTACGACCCAAGCCCGAAACGTCAGCAGAAGGACGCTCGTTGATGAATTCTCGAGGGTCTGTCGATTCTTCCCTAGAGATGCACATACAGTCGTGTTTGGCTTACTTGCCAGTATTCTGGCATTTGTCCTGCCGGTTTCACGTGTCTTCTGGCTTCATTTCTGCGGATCACACACGCTCGTCGAATGACGCTCTTGACAGGTAGAGCACGTAATCTTGCTGCCTGCAATCACACGCCCTGTGGCCTTTGGTCGTGCAACGAAAGCACCTCATGCCTCCTAATAAAATGTGCTTCTTTTCTGGTAGTGGGAGATCCAGCGAGCACTCTTCTGTGGAATGTTGGCTCGATTTGCAAAACACACAGTTCTCGGGCACTTTCGTGGCGTTGTTATGGAGAACTCAAGACGTGGGTTTCGAGCCTCAAAACTGGCGCGGTTTGTTAAGCGCATTCTCATTATGGCTGTCTCTTCCACGGTGGTTCGTGAGCTCGCTTTTCTTTAAGCTCTCCACTTCGATGGACAAAAAATTTAATAGGCGTTCCAGCTCCGTGATAGAGGCTGCATTACTGCTGTCGCTCGTCGTCCGATTGGCGCAAGTCCTATGGTACTGTACGACGAGATCGTGTGGCAAAGCCCGCAGCAATATGTCGCACAGTATTGTCGAAAAAGATGTCGTGCTCACCCCAAGGGTCTCCAGTCCTCTGATGTTGATGACGACCTGGTCGTACAGCTTGCGAAGAGCTGTCGGGTCGCTTGAACGTACTGAAGGCAACGTACGAAGCCTGGAGAAGTACTCCTGTTCGAGTGTCGTTTTGTCACCGAAGCGTTTCTTGAGTATGTCGATGGCGTCCTTGTAGCAAGCTTCTGTGGTTGGCAGGTCCACAATAGCTGAAGCTGCGTCGCCCCTTAAGAAGAAGCTCAGGTTGTTGAACTTGTCCGTTGCAGTTAGGCTTCCGTTCCTGTGAATTACCTGGTCAAATTGTTCCCAAAAGCCGTTCCACATACCATCGCCAGCAGATGGGGCGATGGTAAGCTCGGGCAGCTTGGTACCAGAGGCTCCAGCGGTATTGGCTACTGACGATGTCTGAAGCTCCGGTGTTGATGACGTGGCCTCAACAATGTGGTCATGCTTGTTAAGGTGCTCACTCATGACGCTAGTAGCGTGGTCGTAGTTCCCGGGTCTTCGGCACCAAAGTGTTTAAAATGACATACGGTTCACTGGAAAGAAGCGAGGCTTAAACATCACGAACGATATTTTTTTCAGCCATTCTGGTCGATACTGGCTGTAAGGGTTTGTCAGCCTGGGCTTGCTCGTGAAAGGAGGCGCTTCTTCTTTCTCGGTCCGTCACGGTTCTGCGCTTGATTAGATGATTAAACAAGCACGTAAAGGAAATTGTGAGCGACGACAATGTTGATGAGGGTGCAAACCAGGGACCGCACGAATGGGAGAAAGGAAATGGTAGTGCTCGGGAGCAGTTGCCCCTCCGAAAACCTTTCAGCAAACATAGTAAAAAATGAAGCAGTAATGTCCTCCCCACCCCCCCTCCTCCCTGCCGAAGGAACTCATTTGCCATGCCGCGCCCTCCGCGCCTCACTGGCTGCAACCCATACGCGTTCACCTAAGAAGACTCCAAGGTTAAATCTACCTTCTTCACCTTCTCTCAGCCGATGTTCTCACTCTCAACAACACCCTTCCCGAATCTTTCTCAACCTTATAATCATGATGTAGCGCGAAAAGACACAACGGACACAGAGAACCACAAACCACAGGCGCTACCACCACCCACCTGTATTTTGACACACTGTCCATTTCTTGAGGCTTCTTCAGTTGTCTCAATAAGAT